>JAGVSQ010000606.1:1578-36991 GCA_022683975.1 Rhyacophila evoluta | reverse complement strand
AACCTTTCGGTTAACAGCCGAACGCGCTACCCATTGCGCCACGAAGGCAGGTACCGTTCAAAGAAAACCTAATAAAATAAATTTTCCTTATTTTAAAATCTCTTGAATATTAACATGGGCATTACAAAATATTATAAATAAAACAAACGTTATCGCAAAAATAATGTTGCTGAACAATACATTACTATACATAAATCAAATATTCGATAAATTAGTTATATGCATGTTATTCACGTATGGATATTAAGTCATTTTAATAGCTAGATAATGTTTTGATAATTATTTCAATCGTTTTACATAACTATTTTTGCTTGCCGGTTATATAGGACAATTTTCAAATCATATTTCTCTTTGAAATCATTAAAAAATAGTTTAAAACTTAAGACAATCTTTTTTTTGGCACGAAAATTATTTCAACGTACATGTAAACTAATATTGAACTTGGATTTACTTCATATTTGCGATGTTTGTTTACTTAAAACCGCCTTAATTTCTTAAAACAAATTATCGCCCAAACAAAACGAAATCAACCCTAATAGTTGTTTGCTGAAGCAGTTAAAGGGTTATTTTATAAGAGCCCAATTTCCATGTCATCATCATGTATGATCTTTGAAATTAACATAATGTGTTAATTTTGGACGCATTCGTGCTTATTCATCTGAAACAAACTTGCATATTAAATTCACTGATCACTGGGCAGTGTGATGTTATCAATGTTTCATTATCCTCAATGTTTTGCTTTTTACAAGCTATGACAAATAGGATAGTTTTATTATATTGTAGATTTCACTTTAGATTAAATACCCTGTATTAAAGCCAGTTAAAATATGTAATAACTTAAAGCAACGTCATTTATCTCTCAACAAGGATGTACTTGTTTCACGCTTTCAACTTTTCTAAAATGTATTTTCGCTACAGCTTTTTTTAATTTTGTTTCAATTATCCTTACGCCACGATAATCTTTTGGTATTTAATTATGATTCAAGAGATAATTCATTCCTTTGAGGCTTTTTTATAATAGGTACATTTATTGTGTTTATTTGTATACATATTTTAAAAACTATCCTTTATATGATTGCAATGTACTAAACGTCTAAATAATATATTCTTCTTAAAATAGTTGCTATAAAATGATTATCTAACAATTTTAGTTACACTTAATTTTTGCAGCTAATTAATGGCTGATAAAGCACGAATTATCAAATCTGTAAAAAAAAATACATTATTATTTTTTGGTTTGGTTTTTGATCATATTTTATACAAACCGTGACATTATCATATTCAATAGTCTTACCATTGAAAGACATATATAGTTGAAAAAAATATACTCGTAATTGAACGTTTTCGTCAGAACATGAACAAAAATATAAGTAACAAGTGACGGATGCACGGGAATGTATGGTATGGAAAAAGTTTAACTTATACGCGAGGACTTACTTTGACCTGTTGAAGTTAAACGAGCCAGCAAAATGAAAATAAACTTTACATATTTCTTAGAAGAATAAACTCTGAGAAACTTTGCTTCCACTAAATTACTTTCCATCCAAAGAAGTGATATTGAATAAACAAATTTAAAGTTGTTACAGCTCCACCTAATCCCATAGAAATTTATCAACAAATTTTAATATTCTTTTAATATTTCAAGTCTAGTATTTAATTATTAATCAGTTTCCCGATATTTTATTTTAAATATTTTGGTTATAAAATGGTTGAACTAGTTGCTCAATATTATTTAATAATTAGTTGGAAAAAAGGACTGTTGTTTTATGTGTACCATAAATTACTACATAAATAATTTTGTGAATAAAACTAACAATCGATGATGAGGAAACTTCTATAGACAATAAAACTGTATCATAAAATTATTATTTATAACGGCTAGTTAGCCATTCGCATATTGATTCCATGTTCCACGTTCAAATCAAATTTTCTTACAAACAATGTATAAATTTAATTATTTGTTTGACAGAATTTTATTTAAAACATCGTGGTATATTCAGTAGAAATACTTACTACAGAAAGTGATATTAAAATAATAACGTGATATTTTCATATAATACGCTTTCATTTAGGTCATAAAGATACGAAATAAACAGACGCCTGGCTGCTCAGCGAGATGAATTAACTTGAAACTGTTAGGTTTTAATACACCAGAATCCTTACACCGCAACCATAATGAGAGCATTATTTAAACACATTACAAAGTCTTTGTGCATTTGGCAACATACATTGTCTACCTTAGGTTTAGCAGTAAGTATTTACAGAATGTATCTAACTTATAAACGTAATCCGATTAAGTCACTCGAAAATATTATATGTTCACTGAACTTTCTGTACTTTTTATTTAAAATATCTCAAACCAAAACATTATGTATTTTTAGGTTAAAAATAGCGTATCTATTCTTTTTGAATGCTCTATGTCTAATCTATGGTGTATATAATTGTATAAATCTAGATATCAACTGGCTTAAGCTAGGTACATCACACTATTCTCCACTCCGATTTTACTACGTGTAACTGCTTTTTTCTCAACCATTTTCGCTCTGGGTAATTTTGAGTATATGAATCTCCACATAATAAAAACTTTGTCAACTGTTGATGCAAGATAAGAAAAATACTGAAAACTTTTTATGGCTCAGGCAGTCTAAAGATATATGTGTACTGTACATCAAAATAATCAAAATATATTATACACTTTAGAAATATATTAGACGTACTATATATTACTAGTGATATATATTTAAGTTGTGTATAATTTTTAAGATTAATAAAAATAACGATTAATTAATTATGTAGTATTTCGAAGTAAAAATATGAAATAGTATTCTAAACTAATTGATTTGATCAAAAGATATAGTATTACAAATGATAGGTGGCGACTGAATAAATACCTATTGATTAAACAACAATGTTTATTGGATTTACGTAAAATGGAGTTCTGGTAAGGAAACTCTATTTGAAATAATAAAAACAACTTGCGGAGCGATTCGGTGGTAAAATATGATGCGAAAATCTGTTTTTTAATTGATTCTTTTATTAATAAACCGAATTAAATGTATTTTATATACTATTATTATAATTCAAACTATTTGAAGCAGCCCTGACAAACAATTTCATAAGTCGCCTTAATTTACTTAAATAAAGCAATAAAATCATCGTCTGGCTCTTGTTAATATTCTCCACCTATACTATAAGTATAATAAAATATAATCACTAGAAGTTAGTTTAAAGTTGAAAGCAGTTACGATGGAGGGATGCGTTATTTATGAAAGCCGATTGAAGTTCGACTTACGAAATACTTTGCAATACTCCTATCTGTCAATCTTGAAAGTAACCACCAGGAAAAGCCGTAGGACTGCCGAGATGAATAAGATAATAAACCCTATAAGAACAGCGCGCATGTATTAATTTGTATTGGTTTATTACAGCATTTCTTAAACTTTTTAAAACAATCTTTCTTAACATACTTCGATTTCATAAATGCTAATTTTAAAAATATAATTACTCATTACGCGAGTGTTATTACTATTGTGAAAATAGCTGGTATAGATTCTTAGATTGACGTACACTTCACTTCGATAGACGAGTAAGCATATACGTGAGCGTATGTGAAATCTCCCTAGCAAATATTGCGTGCGCAAACCCATAAATGCATAAAAATCAATTTATTTTTTCGCAAATATAAATGTTTAACGTGGATGTCACAGTAAATTGAGTAATGGACAAATATCCAAGCCTTGAGTCTTCAAAGATCGAAATAAATGTCAAGTTTGTAGAAAAAAAAATTTGAATTAATCTACTATGTTTGTTGTACATTGAGAAATACTTAATGTATATAGTGCCGAAGAAAGAAATAGTTTGTGTTTCTTCTAAAATATCTGTTGTTCTACTTATCATATGGACGTATACCGTCACGATACGAAATTAAAATGCGCTTCAAAATTCCAGTGGTATCCCTATTTGTATAATTTTTATTCTGAAACTCTCTATTACCGTCAACTTATCGTGAAATAAGACCTGCTTGTAAGAATTTATCCAGCCTAGAAAAAATGGTTCCATCAGTTTAATCGTAGCTTTTACATTATAACGTTTAATATTAATTAATAAATTATTTTTACCTAGAAATATTGAAATCATCTTTTCTATTCAATCGTTATTTTTCTTTGAATAAGTGTGATGCGTAAAAATAAGATAATATTAGTTACTGCAATTAAAATAAGATATAAAATCATATGTCTAATTCAAGAACATTATAAAAAAATATATAATATATAAATAGATTACAGAACGAACTAATTGCAACGAGAAAATTAATTAAAATCGATTGTCACGGGTAAGATATATTCTGCTAGTATTCGGATATACATACATAAACTATTGCGATTTTACTTAACTTACTCATATATGGCTTATTTCAAAAACATTTTTCAAATTTATAAACAACAAATTTTCCTGGCCACATAATAGCATTTCTATAATATGCCATAAATCGATAAACCATAATTTATTATGACACGTTATACTTATCAATAGACCTGAACGGGTCAAAGTTTATGGCTTGGAAATCTAAGCTTTCGACAAAGTATCGAGTGACGTTGAACCCTCTACACATTCTACATAAGCTTCTTAGATAACGAGTTTAGAGTAACAATGATGAAACCATATAACATAATCTTTTATTCGGCAGTGTAATATAATCATCAAAAGCTACAATATATTCTAGATCATAAACAATAATGGTGTCGTTATCAATATTGCTTTTGAAATAGGAAATGGATAGGATGACCATCTTTTTACTTTTGAAAGGTATATAAATTACTTACATTCTGAACAGGGCTAGCCTACAGCAGTGACACCTTCTACGAACACTTTCCAGATGCGAAATATATCTTCATGATGATTGTACGTTTTTAACTTTTGATTGTTTATAAACGATGACTTTTCGTTTCCACCTGTCTCAATAACTTGGATGATGATAAATCACCGATTTTTTGTATATTTACCTTTATAATTTAAAAATCTGATATATTGATAGTTATACGTTCAAACGAGATTCGGGAATTCATAAATAAACACGTAATTTTAAACAAACCATAGAACAGTTTTCTTTGTATGACAATGATAAGCAACAACTAAAAAACATAGTTAATTAATACCACATACATTAAGATGGTTTGTCGACAATTATTTCAGAAACCATACGCGTACTTTAATAATAGATGGCCGATAAAATTAATAGTCCGCTGTTTTTAAATAATAAAGATATATATTACCAATTAAAATTTGAATAAATAATAAAACATATCTTATATATATCTTAGATAGATATGAAATTAACTTCGAGTATTCATTTTTTTCGAATTCAAGTTTCTGTAATCAAACCATATCTATATCGGATTAAATCCCTGAAAAAATCAATTATTTATTGGTGCTATTTTTTCATTTTAGGCTAATTTAATCAAATAAGATAACTTAAAAGTTTCTATTTTTCCAAATGGTTCCATTTGACATTTACATTTTATTGCAAACTTTCAAGTATATTACCGATTGATAACTCTGACTTTTTACATTTATGAATTCCATTGTACGCTTCATGCTGAAACATTCATTTTGAGCAATCCAAATCCACCTTGCTCGAAAGACCAATAAAATACCACGTGTTAAAAAAATCAGAGTGGGACGTGCCTTTTAATAATTCACATTCGCTTTGTTTACATACTAGAACCTCTGTTGAAATTGCATGAAGTTAGTTGGTGCATGCTAATTTCAGTGCAGGGCTGTTCACTGTGTTGTAACGTCAGCTGCCGCTGTCAAATTGATAGCGTCACTTGATTGGCTGTTTTTTTATTAACTTCCACGTGAATTCGCTGCACTGCAAAATTTCTTACTAACTTAGAATCAAGGTGGATAGTATAAAAGTGCACAAACAAAAGTTTTTTCATATGTTTTTAGTAAAATACAATTTCTACTGATAATTTTAAGAATAATGATGACTTTTAATTAAGTGTAAGTATGTATTACAATTTTTTTATGTTGAACGTTGTTCGCTGCAACAGGTTAAAATGCTAATGACTATCGTTATACAGTGACATGGCTACCGCAGAGCATAATTCTCGTGAAACATAATCTGTCAAGACGTCTTCACATTGAGGAGATCCATATACTCAACTTCCGGAGAGGATATATTCACACCGTGCCGATCTATACGCTACACTTTGGAACTGAATATGGTATATAAAAAAGTACGTACCAACAATCCTCAATTATATTAATTCCTAAACAAACAGCTTATTTTGCCATTCATATTCACATAGATATTTTTTTCTTCGTATGTATATTAAAATTGTATAACAAAGGTAGTTAGTACAATCAAACACATTTAGAAACTTGAGTGCATATTACTTAAGACACGTTATTCATGTAGGACAAAATGTATATATTAATTCAGCGGCATCATACGGAAGCTCTAAAACCATACAGCCTCAAGGCTCTGGGGCGGATGAAGTAATAAAAGTTCAGCGGATGTGTATGGTAACTCAAAACATAGTCGAGTAGATTGGAAAACAAATTCACGTAACTGTATTTTTGACTGCAGATGATGATCATGATAATAATATAACGTATTATTTATACGAAAAAAATTGAGATATTCAAGAAAATATCTATAGAATTACACATACTAGTTCTTCAATATGTCACTAATCTAGAACGTGAATACTTGAAATGATTGAATTTTTTAGCACACATAAATGAGATACTCTCAATGTTTTTTATTATATTAGACATATATTATGTTTATTCGGTTATAAGTTTTTGCCACTGTATTTAAAAATATAATAGCATGAACTATAATAAAAATTTCAACTGTTGACTATTGAGCTTGTCAAAACAGATTTATGTTTTAAGGCAGTCTCGATATAAATATTTTTCTACGAATAATAATAAAAAAAAAACTTTTCAAACAAACCTCCTTCATCTTTTCATACTTTTAAAAACGATGCAGTATTCAAAAGCATTTGAAATACTATTTTCCAGTTCGAAGAATTTCCACTTAAAAAGTTCTTTATTTTTTTCAGGTAAATTTAAATGAAAAAAGTTTTCCCACAGGTACGATTTCTACCCGGTTGTCTACTTACGTTATATATCAAAAGTATTTGAAATATTACATTCTTCGGTGGCTCCTAAATGTGAATGCTATATTAAGGATACTGTACTAGTGTTAAAGCAAACGCAGCGATAAAAAATTCCACAAATTTACGAATTCTTCTATATTTTTTCCACGTTATAAATATATAGCATGTAAATTTTTACATTGCGAAAGTTAAATAATTTTCATTAATAAATATTATAACATCAGATATTCTTCAGATTTGATAATTTCCATGATATTCCTATGTGATTATCTATTGTAATATTTTGTGAAATATGCGGATCTCATTTTTATATCCTGCAGTTATGGGATTGGAATCCGCAACCTCTGATTCTCGGCCGCCAGAAGGAGAGGGAGGGGTAGAATAATACTAGCAAAATTTATTCTAAAATTCATATTACAAAACTTCAAAAAATACAGATTACCAATAATATTCTAGATAATAGTTCGTTTAACAGTTGCACATAATTAATGTTATCTTAATATTATTTTACTTGACATAAAAATAACCATTTTTAGGTGTTTTTCTTTCCTCACAATTCAGTCAAAGTCAGTAAATGTTTAGTTATGGGTCGCTAAATACTACTAATGTCTTTTCTACAAATCTCTACACTTAACTATTGCATAAGCAGAGGTTTTATTTTGCCAAATGTATAAAAATAAATCAAATCTAAATAATACAATAAATTAAAACTACTAACATATTAAAATGATTAAACCACTCTCAAAAGACAGCTGCCATTCTTATCTAAATCATTAATATTATCTTTGTTCACTATAACTAACCGAAAGAATGTCTGCGTAAAATTTCAAAACGATAGTTTTTCTGAATATTAAATGTATTTGGTTTTAGAGAAAAAAGTATTATTAACTAGTGTCTTCTATGCTACACTCTGTATTACAATAATGTTTTTCCATTTTAAATGAATCCTCCAAATAGACGCATCCGTTTAATATGACAGCATAATAAATCTGATGACATAAGAAAATTTCATTAATCCAGCGAATTTTCTTAAGCATTACTAGTATACTCTTGAATGTTAGAATAGGTCATCAGAGTAAAAATGGGATATAAAGTTAATTTATATCTCAGCTAAGCTCTCTGACTAACTAGAAACCATTAGTTTTATCATGATCTTAACGAATTTTCTAGTACAGGAATTGTCAAAGAAACAGATATTTATAAATATGTAATAAGAAATTCAAAAGAGTTTTAGCATGCAGAAAACAAAGCCCTCCATTAAAAAAAAGCCTTTAAATTGAAACATTTTTAAATCCACTGATATATGTGTGCAAAAAATTAATTATGTCGTTTGTAAAAACTTTTCAATATTTTCAATAGCGTGAAATTTCTGTATATTTTTACATTTTACTTATAACATATTATCAAAAAAATATTTTTTATGCTTGTCTGTTTATAATAAATTATTATTTTTATATTATTATCAAATAAAAAAAAATATTTTCATTTAATTCTGCTGACTTTCCCTATAAAAATATGGACGATACCGCATAAAAAATTCACGAGTTTGTCGTTTCGCCATAGATTCATAATTGACTTTTTAATTTTGATTACCCACTACCACATATATATAATATATAAAATGGATTTAGAAAAAATAGCTGATTTTAAAATATTGGATTATCTCGAATTATTTTTTAATAACTTTTGGCGCATTACACACTAATGTGTTTTATTTATCCTGATATTTTTACTATAAAAGATATTATAAATCTTATTCTATAAATCCTTCAAGATAAGTTCAAAGGAAATGCCTCCAAGAAATATGATATACGCTTCCAGTCATTATTTTCTGTTATTTTTTTCATCAGAAAAAAACTTATCGTCAACTCAGTCTGGTATCAGGAGATCACAGCAATAAAAAAAGCGTAAGCGTAGCCTCCACCCTTAGGCAAGTCATGCGAAAGGGTAATCCGATATGGAGGAAATGTATTGCGCGATCCCTATCACCGGACCTTGTGTCCAGATCAATGGAAAAACTTAATGGTCCGTTATGTGCTCCTGTTAATCAACTTAAATAGTGTGCCAAAAAACGCACGCGCGATTATGCCGGGTATTTTTGCGTGAACAGATTGGATTATTACGAGCTGGATTATTAATTATCCACAATAAACTTACTATTAAACTATATATTATAGATACCCTACCCACACTATGTTATCTCAAAATAGCATTTTTTAAAAATTAATGAAATTAGACATGCTAAAAATTTTCAATTAAAACGATCGACAACGATTCAAAAAAAAAGGTATTTTAAATAAAAACTAAAATTTCACATGTAAAAAGACATTTTTATTTTAAAAAGACATGGTACAATATATATATATATATTTATGATCATCGCATCGGTTGCTTATTAGCTGAATTAGTAGGAGAGATTGGTTTTTATAAATCGTGCTTGATGAAACTAGCTTGCAAAACAAGATAAAAAAAACATCAAATCATCTAAAAATTTAGATAAATTTATCAATACAACATGATATTAATAATATCTCTGTGCCCCATCTTTAGAATGGATATTTTCGAAAAGTTCTATCGTAATAGCATGCGTATTATGCCAAATACAGGCAATACCTTGATAGATATGACAGTCTAAGATATGTACTGACGTTTCTAACATGAGAATCGTGTGTGCATTGTTATCCACATGATGTTGAAAACAATAAAGTTTACTTCAAATGTATGTTGACTAAAGATAGTTTCCATTTTAACTTATAATCACTTTCATTATATACATGAAATTTACATATGATAAACTTACTTGCGAATAAAATTATCTAATTATTATCCATAAAAATTCTCTCATATCGAAGAAAAATCGCAAAATATAAAAACATCACTTCGCCCAATACATATATATTTTTAGATACATATATTATAATGTATATTTACGTATATTATATGATACCATATACGTATAAAAGCCTCGAGGGTAAGATAAAATTGCAATCCACATCACGTGACTTCATTGGCACATTCGTTCGTTTTAAAAATAGCTTTTCTTTGGAAAATGTTTGAAAGATTGCTGATTCCGCCTGAACTGATCAAGTAAAAGCTTCCCTGTATGTGCGTAGAAAACATTTCGTTTTACATAAATTTATCTTAACTGATCCGAGTTTTCTCGTATATTTATATATAAATTTTTTTAAATATAAACATAATTTTTTCATATCGTTTTTAAACACTTTGTTATTTTTAACTAATTAAATCCTTTTAAAACGATCGTAATTGCTCACGACACACTATTTTTTATTTCATTTGGGATAAAACTGTGAATTTTCTACAATTTGTATGCCTTTTAAATGCGTTTATTGTGATAAGAATTGTTTCAATGAAATCTAAATATTCGGTAAAAGCATTTTTAACAAACTTATTTTTATTGTTTGTTATACCTTTTTCAAGAAACACATACTTTTAATATGTGAACTTAAAGCATCTCACCATCATAAGTAGCTTCGCAGGCTGAGTGTATTCATTAAATCCATGCGTTGAATACTAATTCACTGGTAATGATAATTGTTTTTCCGTTTTCGTTAAACAGATTTTTTCACTTTTCCAACTGTGAAAAATCAACCGTGACGTTACCATGGGATCACGCACATCTCTTGCATAGAAAAATCTACAGAACGGACGCTTTTCGCTTGAAACAACTTTCAGAATGGCTATTTTTGTGAACAGAGAGTGATTACTGATTGTATATTTACGTTTTATATTTTTTAAATGAATTCTATAATTAAAACCCAAAAAAACGTCATATTACGAAACAATTACTTTAGTCAAACTTATTACTTTTAAAACATGCTTAATAATAAAATTAGGCGCGTATTAAATTTAAAGCGGTGAATAAAAATTAGAGCTGTTTTAAATTTGATCTTTCGACGATTAAAAAACAAAAAATTAATAAAAATGAAATTCCCCTGTAGTTCAAGGTAAGGGTAAACAGCACAAAAGTGATACAAATAAAAAAATATTTTCAATATCATGATAAATTATCAGGCTACATTTATATGTACATATATGTTCACAAAAATAGGTTTAATAATAACAAAAATATTTCACTTGGAAGATTTCATTTAATAACTCGGTATGCAATGAGTAAATAAATGTTTAAATAAAATTTTCTCATAAAAATGGAATTGTGTCAATTAATCAAAAATATTCTGATCATTCAATCTGCATTGTTGAATACCTAAATAGTACATAATATTAACGGTGAAAATCTATACATTCTATTGATCGCAATTTTGAAATTTATAAACATGCAATTATCTCTTATCATATATTAATGGTACTTATAATATTTTACCTATACAAAATAATGGATCACTTTCCGTGGTGCCGGTTTCAAACACTGATGGTACGCTATTTAAATGAGCACACCCGTCATTGCGCCTATTCCCGGCGTGAAAAATAAAACCGCAGTCACGTTCACCACGTTACACCAGAATGTTACAAAATACTCCAATGGCTTGTTGATTTTTCGTAAGCTATATATATATATATATACAATAATAATATTAGAAAATCTCAGAATCTCCTCTTCTAAAAAGCCTGCACACGAACAAATCACAAATTGTGAAAGCCGATTATAATCAACAGCGTCATGGCAACCGACAGGTATTTTCAACATGGGGTTGTTGCTTTTTCTATCCACTCTGCTTTCTCTCTCGCATCTTCATTATTTGTTTTTGATGGAGTGCCATTATCAATACATAATTGGAAACGCCTAAAAATCATGCGAAATACGATTTACGAAAGAAAACCTTCATCCCTATTTGCGGCTGAAGCAAATAGAAGTATATACGTTTATATTATAATTTAAAAACAGCTTTTTACGGTTTTTCGTAATACTTAAAATATTCAATCATTATAAATTCAAGAATGAAAAGGTATTCTACATTAACTTTGTGGCGATTATTTTAATTAATTCCTATCTATCAAACACTTCACATACTTGCTCAATTATCTTGAAGTATTTTTATTATTTAAAACATGGAGTGTGTACTTTTTCACAATTTATAGAATCTGACAAGCATTACAATATTTGTATAAGGTTTGACGTAAATAAGTATATGGCTTTTCAGCTATATGTATATATTTGAATTCGATTTTTAGGTCGAAAGCTACGTTTTCATATGATGCTCCTTTTTTAACGTGTGAGTGAATGTTCTCTGAATATTTCACGTCGATTTCGAACTTTGACTTATGCGCAAACGTGGCTCTAATCATGAATACGTGCAACAAGTAAGTACGTAATATAGATATGATATCACTTATTCACTGTAAGCGTTATCGATATTCTCAAAAATTTCGAAAACATTACTTTTTATGTATTTCTTTACCTGTCAAAAGAGATATATACATATATAATCACAAATAATAATAAGGTCAGAAATATACACAAAGACGATAGAAATGTTGGTATTTAATTAAGTCAACGAGCGCAGCAAATCCTCACGGTATCCAAGAGGTAGGCATGCGTACTTTGATGGCGGATGTCTCGAGTTGGAATCATATATCAGAATTCACGACTACTTGAAAAATTGTCTGATATTGGAACGGAAATCTTCACGTTGTGGAGATCTATACGGCTCATTGTCAGAGTGGGGCATGTTAAAAAAACTGAAGATCTCTTCGAGGCTACACGAAATAGATAACTCACACTAAATAATTGAACCGAATCAAGACTAAAACTTCTT
Source organism: Rhyacophila evoluta (assembly GCA_022683975.1). Lineage (NCBI taxonomy): Eukaryota > Metazoa > Arthropoda > Insecta > Trichoptera > Rhyacophilidae > Rhyacophila > Rhyacophila evoluta. The sequence goes on along the minus strand of JAGVSQ010000606.1, from coordinate 24,120 downwards.
TTCCTGTACTATATAAATAATAAAAAATACATAAGCGTAACTTTAACAACTTGTTTAAATAAACTACAAAAAGATAAAATGTAGCATTATACAACATTAGACATTTAAATTAATCGTACCAATTTCTACTACTTTTAAAGTCATGAAACCGTTATTCAGATGTACAGTTTTTGTTATGGTAGGAGTACATAATAACGAAATAAGCCAAAATTTGCAACGTGTTTGTCGAATACATGTTTAATGCACGATAAGACCTGTGCAAATTTATCTTTCATGCTAGTTTTGTTTTGTTATATCGTATGTCGCATCCAAACAAATTTTACTCATGCAGTGTCACTGTTTTTACTATAGTATTCTCACTAGTGTTAATTTGTTAGTTTTTATTGTGTTACATTTAACAAAATACTTTAAATCGAACTATCATTTCAATACAATCGTTTCACCTCGTGAAACTATATTATTCACTGTATTACTATGATTATATATTTTATTGCTGTTTATATTTATAATCAATTTAAACGTGATAGCTGTATTGTACAATATCTTTAACTTTTTGACATGATCCAATACTGCATCTTGTAGCTGTGTAATTCGAGTCTGCAATTCACTACTCGCATGCCAATATTATTTATTTATTTGGAATTTATAGGGCGTTTTCATCGGGGTTGTAGTTTTATTATAAAATATTCTATTTCCTTTTTTTTAATCTCTTACGTGTAAGACCTACAAATCAAATAAAACTCTACACATAAAAACTAACGTTTTTCCACACTTTAAAATACGGGGGAAATAGAAGTTTCAAACTTAAATTCGCGCAAAAATATATCCCGGACGGAAATCTTCAAAACGTACTTAGCAAAAATTCTTTGATATAGAAGGATCAATTTCCCAAAATCGTGAGGGTGTCACCACTGAAATCTTGCAAAACTTTTACACGTCCCTCTTAGATGTTTGTTTGGTCTCTTTAAAGGTCTTTTTGCATGTAAGGGGAATTGAAATGGAGTAGCTATATAATATCGGGTACAAGTGAGCTCGTAAGTACTTGCAGAGTTTATACGTGCAAAATGTGAATTGCATAAGGCCGCCTAATTTAAACTGTGAAGAAAGGATTCGTTAATACATCATGTCTTGTGGCTGAAATATTGTCATATATTTCATAACACAATTTAATTTGTAGGCAAATATTTTTTTTGAGCACTATTGAAAAATCCAGAGTATTTTCAAAATGTCCATATTAAAATCATAATAGTAAAATTATAGTATATGGACCATACGAAACATATTAGTTTAAAACTGACCCGTTGACTCTGTAAGACATGGAATTTGTGTGACGTGTTAAACATAGCCATGGCTATGAAAACGTGAGCGAGCTGGAAAAAATATAATTCATCCAAACAAATAATCTAACCAAAACTAACCGAAAATAATGTTTATACCCTTGTAGAATATACGCTAGATTATATTTTTTAAGCGATGTGGATGCCCCTGAACTTATTTTTATTTCAATATTTATTGTTAGAATTGAAATCCTAATTATATTCAACTCATTAAATACTTAAGCAACAAATTCATGTCCATAATTTAAAGATTTGTCATAACAGAACATTAAAAGTCATTTTCTGCAATTTAACAAACATTTAAAACATAATTACATTCACACATGGGAATTGATCCAGTATCCAAACGCTTATACTAATACACTCGACCACCAAGTTGATATTTATGTAAAATCAATAGCAATATGTTAATAATATAATATTAATAACCAGGTTTCTAAGGCAACTCTTTAATAAGCAGTTGGACGACGAACAATATTAAAATCTCCCGCAAAAGGTTTATTTAGGTATCAGTAACACTAAATAATGAACCCATGAACAAACTAAATAAATATAAAACCGTTTACATATGTTCGATAGATATTTTTTTCGAAAAGATACTGGAAAACCCGTATAAAATTTCTTATTCATATGCTAAATGCATTGCATGCTCGACTAGCTAGTAACTTAGCCGGCAGCAATAACGAATGATATTCTCAAGCGATTTCATATTTGAGGTTTATCGATTTTTCAGAATACAGTAAATATCGAAACTCTGTAAGTTATATTGCGATGGTGTAAAACGTCATGCACGTACAAAAAATATAAAAGTATGGCATGCAATAAAACAACTATAATGAATATATAAAAAAAATATATGTTCATTTTGTACACTGTGCTTAATAAAACTCATTATTACTTTCATCTTACTTTTATCTTTAGGTTGAAACTGCATATCCATTATTTAATCACGAAACACGTCTGCTTTCAAAGTATTAGTGTTTATAATATAGGATATTAGGTGTAAAAATATGGTATTTAAAGTGAAATGGTTGAGCACAACACAACAAAATACGTGGTTGATCATTATTAACGCTCTCCTGCGTGCATTTTTTCATCCTATCCATAGAATGTATTCGTGGCAATAAAGGAATAGTAACATTAGTCAGGAGGATACGAAGTGATATACTCGATGTAGGCAAAAGATATGGCGAAAGACGAAGAAGATACACCGTATTATTTATATATTACTTTTATACATTACACTATATTAATGCACAATTATTTCACACTATTAATTTAATATTATTAATAAAAAATACAATAGTTACACAGTAAATTATACGCAAGATATTGTGTTTACACTTAGCAGGACACTAGTAGTATACTAAAAGTATTGAATTTTACTCGGCATACTCTATTTAGGAACGGCTTAATTAATAATGTTCTATACATCTTATTGGTGGAAATTTGGTAATGACACTATTACTATAATCTTGACAATCCAGTGTAGCATTGTATAGGGATTATCGAATTATCACAACATAAATATTCAAAAGCTTGCTACGTTCATTTAATATATTAATTAATTTGTTCCGTCTCTTACACTTAAAAAAACAAAGGTTTTCAATTAAATTTGTCAACGTTTTTTTTCAACATGTCTGTTTTTTACAGCCGCTTTACTTCACATATTTTTGTTTCTATTTATATCCATATTCTTTTATACACACTGTGGTTCACAATGTACGAGCAAAAGTATAATATAAAGATCAGAGCAATGTTAGTTCGACAAGAATGTTTTATAACGTCTATGAGATTATTATACATATTTTTTTTTTATATTAATAATATACATACGGTTCTATATCGATTACTTTAAAATAAAGAGCACAAACAGGGCAATTGAATACTAATATTATAAAATTTAATATGTATTATGTAAAAATTAGATATCATGTGCAACGCTAATTTGTTATCATTAATCATTTGATAAATAATTATAGAATAAATATGCTCTCTATTTTTTTTCAAACATTTTTTTATAATTCATCTGCTTAGAAACAAAATGCCTCAAATGTATTGTGTCAGTAAAACGAAGAAATATAAATTTGAGACATCTCACTTAATTTTTATTTAAAATAGACTGTATATTTTGTAAAACAGGTTCTAGCTGCCGGCATACGAAGTTAGGTCTGATTAGTCATCATACGTCATAATACAGTTCATATCATAAAGCATAGCAATTGTTCAAAATTATTATGGGCTGTCAAATTTTCAGTCACCAATTTCAAAATTAACTACCAATGATTATAATCATTGGCAATCGTAAATTTTACTACGCGTATAAAAATAAATTAGATTACAAACCCCGAATTTATTACATAGTAAAATAATTTTCCAAGCTGAAAAAAGTCATTACGTTCATTTTATGTGTCGTTTTTTTTGTGCTAGAAAAAGATTTGCGACGAGACTAATATGTTTCCAATGCTCATGAAGATGGGTTTATCATTGTATACTTCATTTCGCTTCGCGTGGAATCATATTAACATTATGCCAAATCTTTTTTTCAAAAAATGGGTAACTTCTACTTCAGTTCAAATCAGCATTAAAAATGAACCATCGCAACATTATGGTTTGATAGTACAATGTAAATTTATTGAATAAAACCATGAAAACATTTATCTCAGTATGTATTACTTTCGTAACTTTTTAATAAATTTATCGTATCGAGTATTTACTATTTTTTGTTTATGGGCTTCCAATATATAATAATATAATACATAATAAATGAACATCGTAAATATTTTATGGTTCCACACTGTGAAACAACATATACCTTTCCGTCAATACCTATGGGCATCATAATAAAAATAATCTTTTAGGGTCCGAAGTATGGCAAACCATAAAAAATCCTTTATTTTATTGAGGTTGGAACAATAAGTCGTATTGATACTGAATAATGGATATTACCGTTGGAAACATCTACTGAAAATAAAACTTTGATTAGCCAATGAAATTTCGATTAAATCAATTTTCAACCAAACAAATCAAATATTCATTTCATTTAATAATTGATAATGGAGGGGGTATTTCCCTGATATTATGTGACAATGTAAAGGAGAAGGTTTTAAATAATTATTTTTTGTACAAAACAACCATTCGCCCGGCAAACCGGTAGAAAAATAAACATTGAAAAACATGTTGCGTGGTTATTTTATATTATACAAGAAAAACTTGTTCAAATGTTTTCTTTAAAAATTTGACATAAGCGGTATAATTTCACTTAGGAAATACCCTTCCTTAATTATAAATATTTTAATGCAATTTCGATGATTGAATTACTACTTTGCAGTAGCACTGCACCGAACAAATGAAAAAATAATTAAAAAACTTTATTACAATCCGTAAAATTACATTTCAGTTAATTTACGTAAGTATTTTTTACCATAATGTAAAAAAGGAAAATACTCCGCCGAGGCAGAATATATATGCTTTGAAAGTGTAAAAAAATAATATTTTCAAAAAATTCTTTCAACCAGTCGCACGATTTATTCGCACACTCTACCTCAATTTAAAGGTCCAAGCAAAAGAATATACTACATAGTATTATGTCGTAAAATTTCAGTTTGCTTATCATAACTTTTATCAATATCATGAACGAAGTACACTATTAATAAATCATCTTAAATTTGTATTGGTAAACTTTAAATTAAAACGGAAAAAAAATGATAATATTTCGAATAGATGTAATGTATTATGTAAACTTCTTGAAACGATTAAATCGCGACAATCAGCATATTGGATAATGTTCACAAACGGATTTTCTCAAAATTCATTACCGCAACGATAATTATATAATCCTGAAAATAGATCCATTATTTTGCGCATTCGAGAATATTTACATGGCCATTATGAATCACTTATCCCATCTTACCCGCAATTACATGGGCGCGAGGGCATTTTCGAGACATCATCGAAGCGGCGGTGGTGGAGGCGGAGAAGCTCGCCCTCCAAATCCGCCTACGTAATACTCGCTTAGCCAGCCCGCCAACTCTCGGGCGGGATTCGCGATCTTCGTCGATCGTGCCAAGAGAGAAAGCCTCCGTATTACAGCTGTATCGTGAGTAGTGTTGGCTATTTCCTCAACATTTTTCTTTTTTAATTTGAAAAACTGATACTTTTTATTATTATTTTACAAAACCGATATTTTTATAAATATCCTGTCTATATACGTGTTAATTACTTCCTTATGCTTATGAAACATCTTATAATTGGCATCGACTGTAAAATAAATATTTTATTATTTCAAACTAATACAACCAGATCTCATCTAGCGACTATTCGCACGCACTACAATAATCTAAATAATATGAATAATATATAAAATTGTGTTTTTTGATTCTTCGATCATTGTGTATGTTAAACTAACTATATTCACATTAATTTTTCGCATTCATTTATAGTGCTTTTTTTATCGAAAATGTTCAATAGATAATTATATTATAAATTGATTTAACACATCAATGCTTATATATGCCGTCAAACAACTAAATCTGAGATGTGATAAGAGTGTAAAATATTATATGTTGAATGTAAACCCATTTTTACGGTGTAATTTCGAAAGGTACTATGTGACCTCATCCTAAGTTGAGATCTGACTGTACAATCAAGTCATTCATTTCATCACTTTCAAAAAAAGATGACAAGATAATTTCATTATATAATAGTGCCTTAGGGCTAAATTTTCTAAAAAATAGACTTAGAGTTGAATTTATAAAGATATATTTGATAGTCTAATATGTTTAAATAAGAGAGTAGAACTAGCTGGAAGAGACGTTCATCCAGCAGCAAAGAGATAAAGGTTTTATGATATTGAATTTACTAAAAATAGTAACTATACTTTATTATTTACAACTTAGGATTCATCTTTCTTTGACAACAATTCTTAATTATATACTGTCATTTAACGCTTTAAATATGCATCAACAAAAATACATAATTTTGATTTTGAGTAGTAACGTACATGAGTAGAAGTCTATACATTTGAAATTGAGATATGTATATGATCGTCAAGGTATACTTACTCGTAGAAGGAGGAAAAATATTTAACGAGATAAATATAATACGAATGTATCCTTATCAAAATTAAAACATATTCATTACATAATATAATAAGGTTTTAAACTATTTTGTCGTCCATCTATACAAAAGCTTTGAATTGAATTGAATTTATGAATTTTATCGTATATAAATATTGGATACATACTTTCATGTATTATAAGAAACAACTTTTTTCTTTATCACGTATATATAAATATTATACAATGCTTTAATATATTCACTCGTATGAGACTGAGCGTCGATATAATGTGAGGCATGAAGTTCAAGAAAACATTTCAGATACAACTGCTGGAAGTGGAACCGGAATACATACTCGGTACTCTGGTTTACATCCCTAATTGCGATATGGGTGAGAAAATTCCACCCCGACGGCAAACATTGAAGCCGCTGCTTCTGGTTGTATCTACATCCGGAACGAAGAGTCTGTTAAAAAAAAATCGTTTACATAGAGGATTCGGGGTGCCTTTTTTTTCTTATAAGAATATATTGTGTAAACTTTAAGGATATTCACTTCGCTATTATGAAAGCTTTGGAAATTTAGGAAGACATTTTTTGCCTTTATCGTTGTAATATTCTTATATCCAGTTAAATTAAAAAAATAATGATTTTTCAATCTCATTCAATTTACATACGCGGTAGTACTAAAAATAATATGGCTGAAATTTATAACGAAATAACACTTTAGAAATGTTTACATTGCATAAAAAAGACTTAATAAAATACAATAAACTAAGAGTGAGTATGCGAGTGAAAAATAGAGTTATCTATAATACTATTCTTTATTTAGTTGTAAAATTATCTAGTAATCTGATCTATGTGAAATAATACTGATGTTTAAAATGTATCTCTAACTTCCTGTGGAAGCTTTATGTGTAAAAACTGTTAACCAATCAATAGCCTAAACATCCGGGTAACGGGGTCAATCTTCCGTAAGGGATTTTCTTTTCCGCTCTATAAAAGAGATTATTACTGTTCGATCATGATTTTTCGCTTTCAAATAGATTGCAAGTTTTATTCTAGTTTTTATACATTTATTCCACTATGCTCCAGTTTTTTCTTCGTGATTGTTTTAACGATTATTATTTCATCAAAAAACAACATCGCTAATCCATTAATACTTTATTGATGCGTATTACCACTGATAACAATGCATTTTGTTTGGCACGGATGACAGGGAATAACAACACACATATAATTTATTAATGGGCATTTTCATTTCGAAATAATCAGTTTTATGAACAGCATAATAGGTAAGTAACGAGATATTTCATTTAGTATTCATTTTGACAATAATAATTTATATTTATTGGTAAAATGTGGGATGCTTTGATATTTATTGGCCCACCGATATAAATGTATAAATAAATTATTTCATCCTAACATTGTTAAATATTTATCGGTAAGCTAATGAACCGCACAGACTATTCATATGGGCTAAAGAATTAAATAAATATCTTTGCATCATGTAATAAATGTAAACCACAAACGAAGTGGTAACTCGATGTCACAGACTTCAATGAAATATCGAAATTTCCACTATAACGAGCATGTCATGGCGGACTGGCATAAAGGACATACGCATACCTAACAATTCTATTATCTAAAAAATCAGTGTAAAGAAGCAAAAAGGGTGGTTCCACGAGTTCAGTCATAATGGGATTTGACTGTAATACGAATTTTAACCATTGGAACTAATGATTTCGGTTTTTAAATAATATGGTATCCTCACCATAATCCTCAATCATGAACTCCATTCCCACAAATGAATTCACTTTTATTCGCATTATTGTATTATCACATGTATTTTCCAAGGCGTACATGAATCCTATTTTAAAAGGCTCTTCTAAGCGAAATAAATTCACAAAACTGAAACTATGGCATTTTTCCTTCAGTTTTTGTTAAATTCCAAAGAATAACATTTTGTCTCCAAGTCTGCTACGAAGTGGAGCATGTTTGTATCCGTAACGTGATGACATATTTTCTCCGTAGAGTATCAAATGCCGCTTTCATTCAGTTACCTGACTTAAAACCGTAACATCTAGCCAAAGCGCGCGCTCTTTCCAACTCGACTACAAAAAATATACTTTTCAATAAATCAATATAAAATGTGATGTAAAATCAATGTGAAGCAAAATCTCTGAGATACATGATAGTATTTTAACATACCCAATCTTAACTATCATACCATTGCTCATATCTGAACAGTCCGTAGTGATTTATTTAAACTTGCAAACATTGGAATGTGAATAAACAGTCATAAGTCACATTAACAATAAACTTAATTACTTAATTTTAAAATTATGATATCTTGTAAAACGTGGTCTAAAAACCCTAGAACTTCTTTTTAACTAGATCCTAGCGAATCATATTATTGAAAAATCTTAGATATACACATCACGCAAAACTATTTTATAACATAATCTTCCAATATTAAATTTGCATGCCGTACAATATTTTTGTAACTTAAAGCGGTTTAGTTGACAGAGACGTGGGTGAATTTTCGATATTAATTTTATATTGTCAGTTTTGCAATAGGTATTGGTGATTTATGAATCTGAAGAAGATGTCGCTACATATTTATAAAGATCAGTACTGCAACGGAGATTCTTTAAGCTCAGAAAAAAAATATTATAACCATGCGGCTGGTACGTTTTTCCGCATTCTCACGAGAAATGTTGCCATTTGTAATTATTTTTGGATATACATACAAACATTGTTTTTGTTATTAAACATGCTATTATGTGTTTGATTGTTACTGGTCTCACGACAGGTTACCAGACATAACATTAACATAATTATAGCGCAGAGAATGCATGTACTGAAGTGTCATCGTATTTTTGTGTCAATAAAAGTTAGCACATAAAGTGCCGCAAATTTCTAATAGAACTTCACATAAAAAAAAAAATGGAAATACAAAACAAAATGCAATTATCAAGTGAGGCATGTCGATTTTCAGCCGAACATAATTTATTAATTCAAGCATCGACTACCTATAAAATTTATTCGCTAAGTTGTTTTATGCGCACGGTGCAATAAAATTTTGCCGGTTTATTGCCACTTTCCGCCGGCAGATTTCAATTTTAAATAAAAAGATTTTTAAATTAATTTCAAGCTGCATTTTACGTAGAACACGATTTCAATAACGGGATCAATACATTTATTGTCATCAAATTCCTTCGGCACAAAATTATGATAGTGAATATCGACAAGACATATCAACGGCAACAATAAAAATATCGGTACAATTTGCACTCGAACAACGATATTTCTCCACGAAATCCAGAACCAAATAAAAAAAAAATATTGCAATATGTGTGCATAATGTCATTTTTATTATTGGTCACTTCATATGGTTCAAAATTAAATATATAACAGTAAAAATATCCTTGGTTCATGGATGCTTAACTTAGGAGCCGTAATGGCCCCAAGCTTGATCTCTGAGAAACGTCAGAAAATATGTATTCAAATCAATCTTAATTAATATTAATTCTTAAAGAAATATTCTCCTTTTCTTCGATAATTAGATTTTACATAATAATCATATTGTATAAAATTATTGTGATATTAGCAAATTTTAAATTGTTATTTTCCAATGTATCATCGTTATTAATTTTGACTAATGTACTCGTAAATTAAGGAATTTAACTCATTGAGGAGTACGGACGTACATGTGCGTCTGTACTCACATACGCTATTCACAGAAACACATATAATTTCACATAAAACAGTCCTATGAGTTCAAATTCGTTCTTAAGTGATCATTTGATTCCGGAATGGGAACGGCCACTTGTGGTAATGTTATACACATTCTTACCAATTTGTAATATTTTTATGGTTTATTTTGTTCATTTTTTGGAAATAGGAGAGTATTTTTTAGAAGTCGGCATATCCAATTCGATTAATTTTATGATATTAGTTGACTTGATAGCAGTGAACCATTTTAGTGCTTAAAACGTGTGTGCATAAAAAATTAACTCACTAATCAAAGGTTAATTCTATAAGTAATAGTGCCGAATCCTCTCTCTTTTCAATATGAAGAATTACTTATCTATGAGATATATTATGTCAAAATTTAACTGGCAATTTTTTTTATTGACGTGCAGACAATATTAACTTGATGCCTGTTGAAAATGAACTTGTGGGCTAAAATCTTTCCATTAGTAGTTCGGTACAAGGATGTGCTTGATATATCAAAATATGCTTTGTAGACCGTTAGATAAATACAATTTATGAGCATAAAAGACACCAGTTTTGGACTTAGTGAAAACTTTCTTCGCTATCGATCAGACGTAGACTTGATAAAGTCCTCAAATCCTTGCCAGGACTAGTTCAAACACGCTTCAAAGTCTCTTCCCAAGTCTAATCGGTCACGTTTTTAGTTTTTTTTTGTTCGTTCACCTAAATATAATACTGTAATCTTGCTCCAAAAGGTGGCGCGCGTACACGGTAAGCCGAATATTCTGCCCCCGCTGTGAAAAACTATGCGCCGCCCATGATAATATGGCCAAAGGTTAAACATGACGGCTCTATTCCTCTATACAAGGTAATGCAACACTTATCTTTTGCAGATATGATATTCTAAAACCAATAATTTAATCAAAACCATCATTATTCACATCCTATAGCCGTAATATTATTACGTCCAACATGAATTTAATTATTATCAATTATAATTTCAACTAAGATAATGTAATCAACTCACTATGTATGTATTACATTATCTAAGTAACTTACATACTTACATTATCACAACATATTGGTTAATTATAAAATATTGCATTTAAATAGTAATACATTGTTATTATAGTATAGTTATTTATATATTATACATATATATATAGAATTCAAAAAGTTATTACTTATTACACGATTCATAGAGAAATAAATGTTGAGCGGACGTATCCAGAAACAGTTTCTATTTGTATGGATTTACCAAGAAATACGTAAATCCTTAGCACAGAATGTGTGAATGTGTGAATGTGAATGTGAATGTGTATGTATTGTAGATAGATATTCATATTTTATTTCTTTTGCTCGACAGTTTCAGAATATAATAAAAAATATGAAAATTTGAATAAGTTATTGAATAATCGATACATACTACAACAGTTTACTATATAGCTTCGGTCAAATTTCAAAAATTGCAAATAGCGAAAAAAAGTTCAAAAACACAATTAGGGGACACCCGGGTTTGAACCGGGGACCTCTCGATCTGCAGTCGAATGCTCTACCACTGAGCTATATCCCCTCTTCTTCTTTGCGATGCAATTTAAAAATAAAAACAAGTCTAGACACCCACACTGCACCGTATGCATACACAATGCTATGATGTCATGTCTATAATACCAATGCTACAGAAATAACTATTAAATGTTTACAAATTGTTTAATATTATTTTCCAATGTGTTATCATTAGCGATTTGCATAATCTATCACAGTATTCTAAAATACGTGCAGGATGTCATAAATAATGAAAATTAAATAGTAATACAAAATAACTTATTTTGTCACATGGACAACAATTCATTTACAGTGATCCTCAAACATTAATTTGATTGATTTTAAGTATTCTTTATTTTAAATTTAAAAGATCGTAGGTCTGAATGAGTTACGTCACATCCTTGTATGACCATAGTCGGCCACAATATCTATAGCCTCATCAACTTTTATTAATTACTTTAATTATTTACATTGCCCACTTTCGAAGTAAACTTTTCAATATAGTATCGTTGAAAAAAAATGTTATTCATTACAGAAACAAAACTAGCTAAACAGTTTTCGTGCGATATTTTTTAATTATATTTTTTAACGTAAATAGATAGATTAGATACCAATAGTAATAAGATCGGTTATACCTACCAAAAATACAATCCGCACATTAGATTTTATGATCATGGGATATTCCATGATATCCTAATCTCGAAATATTTTGACTATCGAACGCTTTTGACGTGCAATACTCGTCACACATATAACATATAACACAAAACAATTTTTCCAACATTATTTTTAAATCTTAGCATTTTTCCAGTTTCTTCTCATGGTCATATAGACACATTTTAAAACAAGTATAAATCTATCTTCGAAAAAAATGTATTTACAACTAATTCAAATGTAGCGTGAGGTATGCAGAATTTCCTTTGAACGTATTATACATACTACGTTACTGGTTTGTTAGTGGACAAGAACTTTATCGTCAAACTATTTATAATGTATGAATATGATGTATTTATATTTTCTTTGTAAGTTTCGTAAATTGTAATGAACGTGTCTATCCATATAATTATATTATTAATATGTATCACTTCGATAATAAAATAAAAAATCACTGTTTGAAATATTTTGCATAGATTCTTTAACTTAAAATGGCAAAAAATAAAATGTCATAAGGAAAATATAATATCACACATTCCAATAACTAACTATTGATTGATATAAATTATTGATAGTATCAACATTTCCATAAATCATAGAATACCAAAACTGGTATTAAAGAAACATAGACTTAAAATTCTGGAATTGAAAATTCTGTTTGACGATAAAACTTCTATAATACCTCTACGTATATAAAACTATAAAGCTACTGAATTATTGCTACTGGTAGAAAAAGCATATTATTTTATGAATATATTTTGTAGAAACTATCCCATATTCAAATGAGTTCGCTCCTAAATAAGTAGATACTTAAATATTTTAGAAATATCCTATAAAATAACCCTTTGAAGGACATATACCCACGTAATCCAGAATCCTTGGAACTGCTATTTAAATCTGTTTAAACGTTTCTCTATGGTTCCGCTCATGTACGAGGATTATCCCTAAAAGTAGGCAAGCAAATTTAAAATGTACCATCAAAGTCTCTCTCAAATAAACTGTTATTGTTTTTTTCATTATCCGTAGAACTAATTTGAATATCCCTATGAAAGGGTTTTGCAGAGACGAATTATATTTTTGCCGTTTCACAGGTTCAATTATACATAATCGTTAGAATTATATATTGATCCAACGTGGTATCTAAGGATACCAAATTAATTCGATATTAAAGGCGCTAATTTATATCTATAGACGTAATTAAAACCATTTTTTTATGGATTCCAGTTCACTTTTATATTTTATCCGTTAAAAAACATCTGTATTATCAACCTTGAAAGACACGGAATTATCAAATAACAAGTTTATGACAATGAACAGTTTGGCTAAAATTCTACACTAACCGTACCGAAAACGATCTTATCCCTTTGTAATTGAAACACATTAATATTTTTTTTCACCGATATTATTTTTTTAATCCCGAAGCTTCTCTCCTGATCCTATCCTGAAAACCCCAAAATATTTGAAATACCTTAGAATTTAGCAGTCAGCCATACACCAACTTGTTATAACAAAAATAAATACGAGTAGAACTATTCAGATTTTAAGCCGTATTTGATTTTGCAGGGGCATCTATGGATTAACTTAGAGCTTTGAATAAATCAAGTATTAACATATTATATAATTAGCTTTACCGTATGGATTCCAAAATATTGTATCAGCTCTAAATCGGCCACGGCATTTTTGTATACAAGTTCCATCAGTTTGGACTAACAGAAACTTCCACTTAAGTTATAAAAATCACGGAATGTTGATGGCATGCATGAGTTCCAATGTCTCAGTCGTTAACAAAAAACTTTCCAGAGCATACATAGCAGCAGCGACAGAAAACATGCGCCGAACAATTTATTAACTTCAAGTGTGAGGAAAGGATAAAAGTCTGGCAGAAAAATCGTCAGTGTGTCGTTCATTATTAGGCTGCTCATCCAGGAATAGGTGTTCGTTAATCGGCACCCTATCTTCTGCTTTTAAGCCCGCTTAGACATGAATGAGCTCTATCTGTGAGGGTTTTAAATTTACTTTTACGCCTCTCTCTTACTGCATAGAATTCAATTCCAAAAGTGTTTTTAATCGGACATTTCGTTGCGTAACGAATATATCTTTTAAAGTATTTGTATTAATCCAAATTGCTACATTTAAAAATAAATTATAAGCTGACTTACTGTCGACCATTAGGAAGATGCTTTAAATTGTATATAGTAGGATAATACAAATTAATATTTTACTTCAAATTATCACAAAGTAATTAATTAATTCCGCTGAGCTTTTGTAATGTTTCCTTTAATGTAGTTTTAATTATTTCATAAACGTAGAGTTTTATTGATTAAATAACTAGCTTTATTGCCCGGCGTTGTCTGAGATTGACCCAAACTCATTATTTATTCAAATTAATTTTATTCATCACGTTATTACAAAAAAAAATTCAATCTTTTTAGCCTCTTTTTGATCATCTTTTACGGTATTAAAAGTTTAAAGTAAAAAAGTTTTCCTAGGAACGACAACTAGAATAACATAAGAAATCATCACGCCGCTACCGTTAATATGTTCTCTAACGGACAGACATACACATGTATTTTCTGTTCTATAATATAGAATTATAGATTATCCTACATGTATACTTTAAACAGTGTATGCGTATACAAATAGTACGTAAATCCTTTCGATATACTTTCATTCTCATCAGCACGAGTTCCGTGAATAATAATAAAAAATATACAATTAGATACAACTCAGATTGTGAAAAATATCCCTTCGGGAGTTTTATAATTAAGCACGGCAGTTTCAATAGTCTCAGTGGAGTGCGAATGTTCTTGTGTATACAATAACATCACAGTTTAATTAACACGCAGCCTGCGATGTTTATCTTAAATGTATTTATTTTACTCCTGTTCAACCCTTTTATATCGCTTTATAATCTAACATACACATATCTAATTAATAATAAAATCCCTAACGGTACAGTTTTCCTTTCCCTAATTAGGAATGTGATAGGATACCATACTTCATGCATAAGTGAGCACATCCCTTTTTAGTGTCAAGGTATCCCTAAGAGAAATAACATATTACAATGAAAAGTATATATCATACTTTATAGCAGCTAAATAAATTCTCATTTTTAATAGCGCTATCCATAGTCAAAATTATGTTCCATTTGATGAATTCTTAGGTTAAAATACATATTTTCTAAATAGTCCTATACGGGGTGTACTTATATTTTCTCCGTTTACCATGGAAAACTGGAAATTTCCCAGGGAGCGGGAAACAAAAAATAAGAATGGTCCCGGTTATATCCGGGAGAGAATTCTCGTGAATAACCTACTAATTCTATTCATGCGTAAAATGTAAAATCTATATATCCATTATGAACATTATAAGTTAACTCCAAAAATTCCGTTGCTAACCAATCTTCTAGCATCCTTTCAGGCCACTCCAGCATATATTACCTTCACTGAATTCATCCCGTAAATAGTATGTAACGGCTTTCCTAGACGTGGAACCTTGTTGACTTGAAAATGCAAGCGAGATCATTTTGTAGCATCCGTAGTACATTGTTGAATCAGGTCAAGCATCACTTCTTTTTTTAGAGAATGACTGCGTGATTAGTTATTTCATATCTTCTCATTTTGAATAAATTACAATCACACTGTCGCCAGTATCTTTCGTAACCATCTGTTTCCAAAGCTAAATATATGGTTTTGTTAAGTTTTAATTACATCATACGATAAAATGGCACCTTTGGGGTGCATAATATATCAAACGTGCGGCATATGGTTCATGACGTGTACATATGTTATCCATAATCTCTGGTATATCAAGTTGTTGATCTGTCCATTATTAGCTGTAAGACGGTCGATTACTGGATGACGTTGTAGTTGGTGTTTTTTTCATTGATTCTTATGACCAGCGTTTCTCACCCTTAATATACATCACGCGATTTACTAGGTACGAAAGTAGAAATTACGAACAAAATATTCTGGATGAATGTAGGAATGCGGAAATCTCAAAATAGGACAAGACCTAAAAAACTGGGAGACATAATTTTTTTAATTCAAAGGGAGACCTCAACCCCAAAAAGATTGAGAGCCGCTGCTTATGACAACTAGCTCTGAATTTTTCTACTGTTCAAAAATTTCTTAAATGTCCCCGATGGAGTCAGGGAGATCATTTACGTATTCGATAGCATATACCTATAACTCAATATCATTCAAAGAACTAAATTTATAATTCCTCAAAATAAAAATGATTTTGAGCAAAAAAAAAAAAAAATAGGTGGTATGTTAAGTACAACTATGACTGGTTATATAAAAATTAGATCTTTCTAAAATTTTTTATCTAAATAAATCACACATCCTGCATGTTTTCCCAAAATTTTCATACCACGACCCCCTAATTCAGAAAATAATCCGTAAAGCCAAAAAAAAGGAATTCCAAATAAGATTCAATGGGTTGAATTAAGAAGGCAAAAAACATGAAATTCTACATTAAATTCAATGATTTAGATTCAGTAAGCAAAAATTTCATTCGAAATATCTGAAAATTTTCGTGGCCTAAGTTTACCAAAGGGCCCGCGGCCCACAATTTGGGAAGTACTATTATTGTTGTAATCAAAGTATGGTCGTCCATATAAACTTAATAAATTAACAGATCACTTTAATAAATAAGCTACATAATTTAATATTTACGGGAAACGATTGAACTTTTCATTATTATATAAAAATATCTATCACGCAGATAGTGTATGGACACTTTATCACTGTTGCTTTAGCGCTCCGTAGAGTGTTTGCTATGTTTCCAAACCCTGGTCACTACCAGGCGCCGGAAATGCGACGACGCGAGTTCGAATCCGCGTAGAACACAAGTATTAAAATATAAGAATCACGACTATGATGATGGCTTTCACCCAATTAATGAGAATCTTTGATTATTGTGAAACATGCACTACCAGCTGAGGCGGGTTCTTTATTTTTTATAACTCACTTTTAAATTTAAGAATTTCTTTGTAATATTTATGGTTTTCATGTCGTTTTTGAAATTGGAATTATTCTAAACATAGATATTTAAAATGTCCGACTTTATATTCATTTGACTACTGAAATTTGATTTTTTTAATCAGGTATCAAACTCATTATACGTCGAGTTCACATTCACAGAACTCTATAAGTGCGGCTTTATATGTTACGCGCATGCGTAATATTTGAAGTTGCCGTGCGTTATATAAATTACGAGAAATAAGCTTTGGTAATTTTATGTGATTTACAAAAGAAAATCCAATAAATAATGTAATCAATAGGCACGTGAAGTTATGAAACTTTCAGTAAATTCCTTATCACACGTAATCATCAGCATCTGTTTTAAAATGTCTGTCAAGACAAGGTAATTATGTTATTTTGAGGCAAATAATATAAATCTATACAATGTATATATTATAACATAGCCATTAATAATGTATTATTTTAACAATCACGTGAAGTTTATATTATAATTGACTAAAATAACATACGAAAATGTAAAGTTAAATTTGTAAAACATAACATATAGTGTATCTATTAAAATACATTGTACTATTTGTATAGTTATTTTACATTCTTATAAAAATTAACAATCTGATGGCTTAAAAACTATTTAGTACTAGCACAATATGTTCTCTTATGCAGTTTTCAGAATCTGTTTGCACTTTTATTTCAGCGGAAATCTAGATGACGTTCCTTGACCGTTTGAATGGAGCCTTCTTCTTCCAGATTCTTTACAAATGGCGTGCGAACCAAAAATATTATATTTCTTTGCAGCGATAACTAATAACGCTTATAAACTTAATATTTTCATAATTATGGTTGCGCAAAGTAATCTAATGTACTAATGTGTAAAAACTAGCAAACATATTATTAGCCGTCATTAACCACTTATATTTTCTTTAGCCAAGGCTGAAGTAAAATACTGTGAAATACATTTACTTTTTTTTAGACTATTCAAATTTAGTAATTAATTAAAATACCGCAGATCTAATAGATATCTATTTTTATCACATAAAAAAATGTGTAATGCAATTTTTAGAAGATATTAAAATGGCTTTTTGCCAGACATTATTTATTAACGACAGATTATTTGATTAAGCAAGCATTTTTTCATATGAATAAGTTCTATCGCAATCCTGATTTTTTAAATTTGATATCACTTTCTATTTTAAATTAAAATTAAGGCAAAATTGGCCATGAAAAGTTACCTGGGATGTATATGTATTTTATATACAAAATTATGTGATAAACATGTTTTATGTAATAAATATGTTTACCGATGGTATCGAAAACAACCTCTTATTTTCAGTATGCAATTAATTTTACTTTAAAAATGAATTTATTCTACAATAATTCAATGCGTTGCGAATTGATTGCGTAACACAATTATTTTGTTACGCAATCAACTTAGGTCATATTGGTTTCATTTAAAATTATATCAAAGAACCGAAATCTGTTTCGATACGTGTTTGTCTTAATATCAAACCGTTTGAGGGTTTTTACGTCACATTCGGGAATCTTCTGTAACGCCACTGGTGGTAGTCTTCTTGTCCCTTACTCTCAGCTCCCTTTTCATTTATTGCTCTCATATAAAAATGGCAGCGTACGCTTGAGCAGGCTGTACGCCGCTGTGCATCTAAACGACCTCTTTCCGTTTCCCCAGGGGGCCGGAGGCTACGCCACCCTAATACACACGTGTAATGCCCCCGACGTATTTATGGAAATTTCAACCTTACACATAATCCTTATCCAGTAGCGTCGCATCATCTTTTGCAATCGGGGAACTTAAATAAATATTATTAGTTTGTATTTTGTAGAATAATATATGTAGAATAATAATCACGTAACATGTTTTTCAATATTTTCAATGCTTTGAACACATCCCCTCATATAATAAGCAATTGATAGTCAGAAACTTTTCTATCATTTTATTATTTGTTTTATAATATTCATATCTTAATTTTGAAATAATTATAATTTCATTAGAGACGTATCAACCCTATAGCTGTTCGTGCATAATATGTTTATTTACCGCACTCCACTGTCGGCAAACAAGTCCAGACTATGCAAACTTATCCGATATAAAAAGGCGAGACGTCCATGGAAAAGTTTTTCATACAAAGTTACGGTACATTTTTTCAACATGCTTTAAAGGCATACATTTTAAATTGAAAAATATAAGCAACAAACGACCTTTTAGGGTTACGTCTATATTTTTAATACAAAATAAATTTATTGCATGATCCCAAGAGCCATATTTGCTAGAAAATTTTATCAAATCAACACTATATTATATTTTTTGTTACTAAAATAACAAACCGACAGGACTACGGTAACTATTATTATTATTATTACATAAAAGTAAGACAGTTAAATCCTCAACCTCTATCTATTACGGATACGTAGAATTTTCTCAATCCATCCCCCAAGTTTTCTAGTCTTCATTTAGCGCTTACACAAAATGATTAATGGTCACATGCCAGAAATAAACATTCGTTACTTTGGTGAAAAATTTAAATTAAATAATGTTCCTTTTAACGAAAAGATGATTTACGTATTTACCAGATAAAAGACGTCTCGTCTTATCACAAATTACAATTGAATTATAATCAGAAATTTGTAAATGACACCAATAACAAAACATTGAGTTTAATCTGATTCGACTGTCATACGATAAATCACTATCGTTGAGTTCTTATCATTTATGAAGAGAATTATGTTTTTTTAAGTTTCAGACTAAATTTAAGTAATCGTTGAAGTAGAAGTTTTAACGGAACATTACTGTTATTTATTTTATTAAAATTAATCACATTGAAAAGACGTGCTTAAATTAAATAGATCTCAATTGTACACACGATCTCAAATCCGTTTAAATATAATATAATACGTTCTTGTGAATTTATAAGATTAATTATTCTTCTCATAACATCATTAAGAATCCATTTATGATTAATGAGTTTTTCTGTTTGATATATCATATGCGTTCGAAACACTTAAATTATGTATGTAATTTTTGCCAAACAAATTTAAAATCTTAATCATTTTAATATTAACCATTTATTTATATGTTTTGGGCATAAATAAAATGATACTATCAATTCGGGTCATAGTACAACCCAATAATCTACGAGAGTAACACATACATATTAAAAGTGACTGTTTCATCGTATAGTATTTATTATATAATACAATTGAAATTTATAAATTTACGCAACGTAAACGTTCATTTTTTTCACAAAAACAAAGTTACATAGTTCCGTATCCATTTGTATCCTCGCAAAAGTCCATGGAAAATAATATGCATAATCCGCAAGGTGGGGCATGTAGATAAACTAAAAAGCAAATCCGCCTTGAGAAGTAACTTTAAAAAATGCCCTACATTAGCGTGCAGCCTCGGCGTAACCTTCCCGTTTATTTCTCCGCTTTCCCGCGATCCTGAAAAAAGAAGGGCGTAATCCGGGAACGACCGGGAGTCCGGATATAACGCTTTTCTTTTCACGGCGGTCCCGCAATCCGTGCTCGGGAGGGGTTCGGAATGACCGAGGAGGTTGAAAAATTGAAGCAATATGTAAAGAGATGAAGGGAAAGTTGTCTAGGGAGCGGACGCTTTGTGTACATAGTCAATTCTGAAAACATCTCTATGCACACTCGCAGAATAAGCTGGTAGAATTGCATTACAATATAAATAAAGTGGCCACGTTAAATGCTTTTATTATTACGTTACGATTTCAAGTAGGAGAGATTGTAAAGTATCACTGTGATTTCTGTAATATAACCAAGCATTTCTTCTGTCAACCATTTCCAACTTTACTCTATTTTCCCTTGATTGATAAATCCGTTGCCACCATTTAATTGGTAAAACGAATAATAACCGTACGTTTTACTGTTTGTAAGTGTACATGCTAAATAAACTGACAATATAATCAAAATAAAAATACTATATAATATAAAAATAATGACTCCACTTGGACATAGTATGACATCCGGGATAAATGTGTAATAAATTTAACGCAACAGGTAAGCTTTTTTAATACAATAGAATAGAATAAAATTACCTTGAAAATTATTCAAAGTAATGAAATATTCGTCAAAAAAAATATGAAACACTTATTATAGACGTTCACAAAGGAAAAATCTACATGTAAATAAAAATTAAATATAAATGTTCGTGTAAAAATAACGTTTGTCGTGTTTAGGCATGGGTACTATTTACTCGTTTAAAAGAGTTTACAAGTTCAGTAGCGTTATTTACTGAAACTCTTTGAGAAACTTTCCGGAATACAAAGAGAATAATATATCGTGGCATAGTGTGCAATGTGAAATGAAAGCAATGTTTGCCAAAAGGATAGAACGAAACCTTCAAGAGTATTGACAAAACCGTCTTTTGACTCTTTCACAACTCCTGGATGTAAATGTTGAGTCGCATTAACCTCACTTGAAACTTTGCGTTAAGATTGTTGCAAAAAACATGACTCTTGTTTATTTCGACGAAAACCTTCCCTTTTAACATCCTAAAAATTACAAGTAGTCAATAATTGATGAAATTTTAAGTAAATTAGCCATTCATCTAGAGTCTAGATTCTAGACTCTAGTTCATAACTGTTTAATTAAAAAAGAGGCCGGTGGGGCATATGACTTTTGAAAAGACTACGGGGGGGCATGGCATAAAGAAGGCTGGGAAACACTGATCTGAGCCTGCTTGGGCTCAGTGATCTGCATACTTATTTGTAATGTGGTACACTTGTGTGATCTACTAATTCTGCCACCACTTAGATATACTTATGTGCAATTGAAAGGTAAAAGTAGATACATGGTTATAGGTTATTATTCTAAGTTTCTAAAAAATAAAAACATTTTTAATTTTATTTGACTACAGAGAACTACTTCAGAGAACATATGTTATTTTTGAAAAAAATATCTAATTATTTAGAGACTTCATACATGTACTATATACTTGCTTTACAATATATTATAACGTATTAAATTGAAGAACCTTGCCATAAGTCCAAAAACTACTTTCTCTAATCAATGAAGACATACGCTCTCATTAATTGATATTGACATATCATTTATACGTATTATAGCATACCGTTATCATTATTGAGGTTGATAATTTATTAATTCGCTATGATTTTATCAATATTTAAAATACCTTCACCGGTCCCATGGTGTAACGGTTAGCACTCAGGACTTTGAATCCTGCGATCCGAGTTCAAATCTCG
>JAGVSQ010000605.1:0-29591 GCA_022683975.1 Rhyacophila evoluta | reverse complement strand
TGAGATTGATTTGCGTAAACAAGTGTAAAAAGCGTGTTTTTTTAACTAATAAAACCGAGATGATATTATAATATAAAAAATACGTATTCTTTATTATGTGATTGATTGCTGAACATTTTGGTCACTTGCAAATTGTAACTCTTGACTATTATAATATAGTGAGATTGATTTGCGTAAACAAGTGTAAAAAGCGTGTTTTTTTAACTAATAAAACATGGGATATAGTATTAAAGTTTTGACAGGCGTAAAATAATGATGTGATATGAGATAGTAAATGTAATATAATGATTGTAGTAAGGAAAAATGACATAACCCATTTTTTTCAAAATAGCCTTTATTCGATAATCACAATGCATACAACTTAATAACCGTTCTGTCAAAAGAATGTAAGCTGAAAATGTGAAATTAGCATCTAAATTTAGCTTTTAAGTTTGAAAAAAGTATGGACTTCCTCAACATCAATTTTATTAGATGTTCTTAAATTCATATCGTATTAAGTAAATAAAATACCAGTTTTAGTCTTTAGACACTTCAATGTTGTGTAAATGGAATGTTTTAACTTTGGCGCAAAATAATTAAATAAACGTTCTTTGTGCCTCCTGTAAAATTTCTTATATATAGGCTACGTCCTCATTACTTTCCACAGTCGATATGTACATGAAAAATAAATAAAACATATTATACATTAGTAAATTAATAAAAATATAGTGGTTAAAAATACTAATTATGACCAGATACTATATTAACATAACTGAATTAATAAATTTACAAAAATAAATACTACTGAAAAAATTCATCGATTTCATTAGTTATGTAGATCAATTATGCTAACCATGAACTAGTCAACATCATGAAACTCCAAAATAGGATAACGACGCGCCGAGTTTGGAGTAACATGATAATTGACCACCATGTGTTTATTAATTAGAATTCAATAATGTAAACATTAATAAGTTATAGTTGAGGTTTCGTTGTAATTGTTTCAAATGCGGTATGGTTAATGGATTCGACATAGTAACTTGAATGTTTAAATCGTGAACTTAAAAACCTCCTTTTAAGTGTTATTTTACGCAAATTTAGATACCAAAAATAATATTTTTTGCGCGATTTTTATTCACTTTTACGCGATCAACCTAAAGTCTGCACTAGGAAAAAATGTAGAATTATTTTAGAAAGTCTTATTGATCAAGTCCGATTATTTTTGTCTTAATTGAGCCCGGAACCCATTAATGCAAACTAAAAATCTATTTGGAGCACATGACCATATGTCTTGTAGAAAATACTCCTTTTCACTTCAGATATACTGTAGAATTCCCCAATATATACTAAGTTGGCAAGTAAAATTGAAGGACAGTACAGAATTTTTCAATACATTGTACCAAGATTGGCATTTGATTTTGACGGAAAAAAAATGAATGACCTCAAATCGGTAGATACGAAATGTTTGTCATTTGATAAACCTTTGAGAGAATATGAAATCAATAGATTCAGATAAAGAGTCGTTTATTTTCAGTGTTTCACATCCTCTGGGAGTGTCCTCATATTTCGGTTTACAGGAAAGAGCTTTTCAAGTCGGTTCGACGATATGTCGGACCATTCATTCGGACATTGCGACTTAGTTTCTAAGACGGATAATTTTCAAGTTTTTAAAAAAAATGCCAAATTGTACGGCGAACGAGAAGGTCTCCTCTCAACAAAGCTAGATATTAACAGGGTATAATTAGTTAGAATAGGAATCACGCACACTCTAGTGTACGCCAGCCAAACTTGGAAAGCTGCTCCCGGGACCCTTCTACCAATCATGAAGAGCGCCTCGCTTTCGATACGTCACGGTATACGCCCACATAACGAGCATGGAGACGTGGCGGGTGGTGTAGGGGAAAGTTTTTATGCATACTCAAATGGATTTAAGCAATTGACTGACGAACAATTCTGTCAAATTAAATTTTTACACTGCGTAGATCCATATGCTCCACTGTCGGAGCGAAAAGAAATCAGTACTCAGAAAATATTAAAAATCACTTAATGTTTATTATTAATGCACGTGTTGACAGGGTATAACTATTTAGAATAGGAATCACGCACACTCTAGTGCACGCCAATCAAGGTCATGGGAAGCTGTTCCTGGAACACTTCTATCACTTATGAAGAGCGCCCCACATTTGTTACGCCAATGTATACGCCTGCATAGCGGGTGTGGAGACGTAGAGGGGAAAGCAAGTCTATTTTTTAAAGCGAATTCAATGTTGTGTTTTTAGTGACGCATCTATCGCGAAATGAAAACGTTTTATTAAAAACAAATGTGATACGATCTAGAGTAAAAAAATTAAAATGTATGTGTATGATAATATATCGAGACAAGCGAGCGAGGCAGCGGCAACGTAGCAAGAAGTGTTATTTACCCCCTCGGTGCGAATTGGCGCATTGCCACACGAAAAAGCGACCTTGACCTCGGTGCTGTCGGCTCTGGCAGCGCCGCGACGGCATTTCCACGAACGAAACTCGACGCCGGCTGGGAAAATCGAACAATTTTGGCGCTTTTTTCCCAGCCGACCCTCACAACCCGGCGAAAGTTACGTAAGAAGTTGTTTTCTTTTATTTTTTCTTTCGAGTTTGGTAATTCCCCTCATAACACTCTATTACTTTGATCTTGTATTTTTATAAAGTGCGTCCCTATTATATATCCATAATTCGTCGATCTGCAATCCAGTGAAATTATTCTCGATGAATTTTATTATTTTGAAAACATGTTATTGAAACGCCACAAAAAGAGAAAATTATTGCTATCGTTAGTCCTCTCCAGCAAAACATTCGCTTACGCATTTCGTAGCTGTATGCTGCGGGTGCGAATCCCATATTTTCAGGACTTTGAAAAAAGCATGTATTAACACTAAATTTGACGCATTAATATTACAAAAAAAGCATCTTTAAATATTTAATCAGTGGCCAAAAAATAATAAAGATGAATTATATTTTGTATCGCATATTATGGTGTAGGTTTTGAGAAATTTGCGAAATCTTACAGCGAGCGAGAAGATTTCTTCTCAACGAGGCTAAGTGTTAACAGGGCATTATTAGTAAGATTAGAAATCACGCACATACTAGTGCACGTAAACTAAGGTTTTGGGTAGCTGCTCCTAGGACACTTCCGGTACTTTGAAAACTGCCTCATGTTCGTTACACCACGGTATACGGCCGTATAATAGGTGTGTAAACGTGGCGAGTGGTGGAGAAGAAAGCTTTGTATAAATACTTAAATGGGTTAAGAAATTGACTCACAACCAATTCTGTCAAATGTGATTTTTCATTTGTTTTATACCATGTTCGATCCCAAAGTGGAGCATATAGATCTATATAGTGTGAAGATATCCGCTCCGAAAGTGGAGTATGTGGATCTCCCTAGTGTTGAGACTTCTTGACAGATTATTTTTCACGAAAATTGTTTGTCAGACAATTTCTCAACCCAATGTCCATCCAGGCCTGCATTTTTAGATTATCAAAATCCGACAGAGGTGGGAATCGAACCCCCATTCCCCGGATTGCCAGGCGCGCACGCTACCAACTGCGTATATCCACATTCTCCACTTTCGGAGCGGATATGGTAAAAAGTCTTCATTGTGTTGAAATCCTCATGCTCCTCTGTCGGAGCGAAAAGAAATTAGTATTCAGAAAATATTTAAAATCACGTACCGTTTATTATTAATGCAAGTGTTGACCGCTCACATATTATAACTGTAACAATGGTACGTGGATAATTGAACTCATTAGTCGGCTACTGGGGCCGAGTGGATAAATGATTGCGTTTCTGAATTCGGGAATCGGCGGCTCGAATCTGGAAAGTGTTCAACAATATCACATGTAATTTGATAATGTCTATATGACATGGACATCCAATTGCGTCGGTGTTCATTTTGCTATTGACCAGTCGTCATAAAATACTCTATTAAATGTCAAAATTAATTTTCACATTTGTAAAGTATATGCCATGGAACGGAAATACAGTGTTCTCTAAACACCAATTGTTTTATATTATGCTATTATAAAAATAATGTGAGATGTGTCTGATTTTAAATAAGGCTGCTGGCTGGAATGTGCAATATTAATGATAATATTATATAAATGTAATATATTGCATACCTTGATAGCTGGTCGTTGACAGAATGCATTTCCATCTAGAATTTAATGTAATAGTAATTGGGCGATATGTGCCCAGCGAGTAATAGATGTAACTAGTAGGACTCGGCATCCCAACACGCTGTCTCACCTGCCTTAGCGCACTCGAGTTTCTATAAAAAAAACACGGCGCCATAGCAACATGCTGCCGCCGCCTTCATTTATCATAAAATCGTTCGCTAAAAAAAAATTTCGATTTTCGATTTGTCATAATTGTTAAATGACAATATTTGACATTAATTTGCCTGCCTTTGTATCACACGTGGCTCAGTAAACGCTGTCAAATTACATCTATCACCCAGTTTTTAATAACGTAAATTAAATCTAATATAATATTATACATCGTAAGAAGTAGGAAAATTACATTGAAGGTTACAATGCGAGGCTTAATCTTATTTATAAGTACAATCAATGTACATACTTCTAAAGCAGTGGGCTCCAAACTCAATCAGCATTATAATTACACACAAATGGCCACTTTATTATTTCACGAGTAACATACACATATTTAATTATTACATAACGTATTGCGTCTGCGTTCAATATAAAAACATATATTATTTATAACATCATGTTTTCTTTTGTGTTTCAGGTAAGTGATATGTGCTTCACTCTAGAAAACATACCGAGCGGCTTTTAATCGATTTCCTTTAAGTAAGTTTGTATATAGTTTTAATAATTTTGACTAGGTTGATAACCTGGTGAGAGTGCGTGCTTTGATACTGGAAGATGCGAGCTAAATACTGCTGCCGCATAAGAATTAAAATATATTCAAGTGTGTATATTCAATGGGCCAGTAACCAATCCTCGGTCGAAAACCAAATAATTGGTTAATGTAAATATTTGCATTATGGAGATCTATATGCTCTAAACTCGATGGGGATTTTGGGTAAAAAACGTACTACATCACTTTATAACTTTATAACACAGGCCTGCAGAGTTATCTTCAACTTATAAAACATGTCATATAATTTTATTTATGATCATAAAATTTACAATACATGAATAAGTATCGAAGAACTCTAAATGGATCTTGATAAATGGCATTATACAATAATTGATGTACTTTATAATTATACAACAGATAATAAATATTCCGTAATTTTAAAGAGATTATTCCATCTTGTAAAATAAATTTCTACCCAGTAAGAGCTAATAAATCTTGTGAGATTATAATAGATCACCGTAATGACTATTTACGTTGCCAAGGAAATATTTTCTAATCAGCGTTTATTGTTTTGGAGTGCGAACGCAGTACCCTAGCAGTGTTGTGAGACGGGAGATGACGAAGATGAGTTCTTATCAATTACTTTACCTATTTCCATGTGTCCTTTGTATGACTATCGTCTAAATAGTGACCTCATGTACAGCGTGCGAGATAAGATAACAAATTAATATTTTATTTAGTTCTTGTTAGTTATTATATTACATTTGTAACGAATTCTGTTTTATCCTTATACGTATAACCATTGTATTATAATTTAAAAACAAACATTTCATTAGATTTTTTCGGCTAGATATCTTTCTAGTCCATGGCTGGTCTCACAAAATCTATCGAATATTTATGAACGGATATCTTTCGTGAATGAAGTTGAATTAATACACACTAGCATAGCTCACAGCATAGTCTTACATAGATTCAACCGATGGTTGGTCGACGAAACTTGTATACAGTTCAGTGAAATTAGACAATGCACTTCCCCAAAATTCCAGAAAAACTGTATTTTGTGTGAATAATTTTGACATTATTTATAGCCACAAAATCAAGATGCACGGGACTACTAGCCCTAGCCCTTCCACGTTCCCACCACGCACTCTGCCCGTATTACGCCCGAATGTAGTGCTGTCGGCAACTGGCACATAGTATTCTTCGTTGTGGTAGCCCTTTTCAGGTGTAGATTACAGATTATTACCTGCTTTACTGAGCTAATTGTTTTATCTCACGTGTTTCGCTTGCGGTGGAAATTCGGCTTAAATGGCTTATACCTCATCGTCTCCTGAATCGTTTTGTTGAGTCTGTCGAAGATTATATGTAGACTGCACCTATTGGAATACTCGAGGTCTTGTGAATCCTTTTGAATTGGTTGATCGAAGATTATTCGAAGACTGTGAAAGCTTCTAAAACTTTCATATGTACTAACGGGACTTGCTCCGTTGTTCGTCCGTATCCTGAGAACATTATTTATGTGACATACATTTACTGCATTTGGGTGTTAGGGGTTTTTATGAGGACCAATGTGTTATCCAACGGTAAGACAATGTGGACTCAAGTATACTTTAATAATGTTTTCACTAAATCGAATAAGCTTACCATTGGCGTTCTCTCTTTATCATTTGTTGGTATCGTACTTCTTTTAAAGTTTGAGTCTACCAGTGGACCCCCAACGATTGACACGCTACCCTGTTTGTACTTCAGCAGTTGAAAACTATATTCATGCTATATGGCTGCGCTTTCCTCTACCCCACATGACACGTATCTTCACTTGTTATGTGAGATATATTCAAGCGAAATGAACGTGAAACGATATTCAAAAAATATTTATCCGTGTGTACACATTCTTTTTACGAGAAATTGTGGTGCTTCAGATTGTGTCGTATTCTCGAAATTGTTCGCATTTGCTTGGCTAAGAAAAAGTATTGAGTATGAGGAAGAACTAAATGTTTGCAACAAAGCGCCCGACTGCGTTATATTATTACAAAAAAGAGACGCCTAAAAATCTGGAAGCCGGTGGATTTCAATAAAAATAACTAAAGGCAAACCGATAATCGTTTGTATTATATTCTAATTCATCTGATTCTGATTTAAAGGTACGAAGGTTTCTTTATTCATCGGTTTTCTCCTTGCTATAACCGGAAGAATCAAATACCAAGATGGGCTGTGTTTGTGTGCCTGTGCTTATCACAGCGAAGAAAATTGTGAGTTATTGGGGGTGTTTAAAAGTAGTAAATTTGGGAAAACTGTACCTGATATGAGACTTGGTAGGCGTTTAAAGGAAGGCTAATCAATGTTGGAGCTTTGACTATCATTGAATTAATTATACGTCTATAAATAAACTTTTTTCTAAAAATTAAAACGTCATACAATTAATTATGGTCGACATGTATGGATAAAGGTTATAATGAAAATTTTATGTCTATTTTTGGGGAAGCTATACAAATTGTATGTTTTCTATTTTTTGTTGATAAAGAGATAAAGTTGGTAGATAGGGTGTTCTAGCCTAGATAGAGATAGGGGCTTATCGTCGTCAATATTGCAGGAACACGTAACTCGACATTTTGGTGAAAGTGACCTTTCTTATTATTTGCAATCTCTTGTACATTGGCACATTTTTGTATTAACAGATGTGCTTATTTTTGCAATATCAAGTGTTATTTTCAATTTGATGCAACAAAACGCAAGTTAACACACATTTATGGCGGGAACAATGTGACGACGTAATCCCGCTTGCGATACGTACAAACGTTTCAATTGTAAATTATTTTGAAACAGATAAGAATTTACGACTTTTTACATTTTTGAGATTTTGTAATACTGCTTAAAAATATCACGTTTAAAATAAATAAAAATTGATATTTCGTTTATGATAATAATTCTTATTTATGTTTTAAATTGTGTAAACATATCTAATAAATAAATCCTCCAATGAAACTATATTTCCAAGTCTTATATTTTTGTAGAATAAACGTTTTCTGTCTCTTCTGTAAAATTTGGTCAAAGATACGTGTTTCTGCAATATTGGCCACGACGTATAGTTAGAGAAAATATCACATTATTACATAAATACATCTAGGTGATTAAAGATTAAACTCTGACAGCGTTTGGATACATTTTCGTGTTGAAATTAAAATTCCTTCATTAAATTTATTACTTGTATATCAAATAAATGTGATTTTCCAGAAAACAAATCATCAAAAGCCCTTGAGTATAATTATTTTAGGTTTTGCCAGTAATATGATAACAGCAATTAATAATAATGATTATTTTATGACTCATAATATTTTCGTAACGTTCCTGACCCAAACACATTACATATTATATGTAAGAATTGTGTGCCTGTCGGATATTGGGAATTTTAGCTGCCATCAAAAAGATCTTTGAAATGTTTATTCTTATGAAATAATACTAGAAAAAACTCCGTAACTATCCGCCTTAGCTCGTGGATATATAATATATATTTTATATTATAATCATATATTCATAATGGATATTGTTGAAATGAAAGAATAAATCAACTAAACTGGGTAATTAATTGATATATTTTATATAGGCGCTTCTAGCAAATAGACCACACGTAAATAGTTTTATATGCATACTATAAATATATATCATGTTAGACAAGAAAGTGAAGCATATGGAACTCCACTGTTGTGATGAAAATGACCACTCCTGAAATTTAATAATACACAAATATTTAAACATGTCCTTGGTGTAAAAGGACACAGTTTTAATTTATTATTATTATTGTTTCGTAAAGCAATTAATTCATACATATGAATGTTTATTAAATAAGTGATAAATTAGAATATATGGATCTCTGCAATGTCAAGAATATTTTTTTTATGAATCCTTTTAAAAATCCTGCAGCAAATACACAACATTCGGCTCAGAAGCGGACACACTAACCTGTCGGCAACCAGGGAGACTCGACATATCATCATTTTAGGATTGGTTTGTCGAATAGACCAATCGTCAAATGTTTAGGAGATGAAAAACAAATGTCATTTAAAATTAATACAGAATAATATAAACAAGGTGTTTGAACTATAGTATATGTATTATATAATATTTTATAAAATATCTAATTAATTGAAAATACGTTTTCTTTTTCAAATTACGCTACGTGGATATTCGGAAAACTGTGTAGATGTTTTTTACTGTGATTCATGTTATATTTTGGTAACGTTTCTTAGTATATTTATTATATTATGTTTTCACATAAAACAATTATCCTGATTTTATTCATTTGGTTGTTTCTTGTATTTTCTGGTAATATTTCAAGGGTAGAAATTAATAACCTTTTGAAATACTTTGCATAATAAATATATTATTCGTTTTAATTGAAATTTAGCAAAGGAACTCATTAAATTTTCCGTTTTTGATATTATTTATTAACGGCTCAGAAGTTGGAAACATAATTCATTAGAGAGTTTGTAAATTTATTTGTAAACAATATGTTACACCGAACCCGCCAACATGGTTGTCTAAATTAGAGTAATTATATATTTTTTAAACCATCTATAATCATAATATGGAGCATAACATATTATATATCTCCACCATGCCTTAACTTTACACAACACAAATTTTATTTGAGAAATTGATTTTACTACAGTTGATTATCGGCTTGTCAAACGATGAAGCGTTCAAATATGTATTTTTATTTTTTCATGATGACGAAGCGAGGAGATTTAGCAACTAAACCATTGTAATGACTTAATGAAAAAAATGTATGTATTAGATAATCAGGTATATTTTATACTACTATTAAGGACAGGGAAAATATTATATATTTATTACACTAGAAGAATGCATATAATATTGAAGGGGCTTATTGGATGTAGATAAGCAGATGACGTCTAAGCTACAAATTGAAATTTTTCATTTTATTGCATAAAATGCTTTAAAACGCCAGCACTTTAGTATGACAAAAACACCTAATCAAAAATATACACCCAGAAGAAGAAATGGGTGTTTTTTTAACCCGCATGCTAATAATTTACAAAAAATAATATCTACAAAACGTCCATGTGATTTAATGATATAAACGATTTCGGCTTTGAAGTTTAAATATGAGTTTACTTAATTACAAATAATGTTTTGACAATACGCATTCGAAATTATCATAATGCCACTTTGAAATATTTTTCAATAATTACATGTATATATTGTTGTATTGTATTTTATCGATATATTGTTTTATTTATAAACAAAAAAAAAACACTAAACGTATCCAATTTCAAAGTTTTATGGGCAAAAATTAATATAATATAAATATTATAATTTGATTCTTTGAAATTTCAATCGCGTTTTTCTCTTGTTTGATACTATGAGGCTTGGACGTTTTCTGCTTAACTACATCCTATTTCGTATCCAGTAATGAGAATCGGACATATGTTTAATGTGTGTAATTCTAAACATCTACATTGTTTTATCGACCACAGTCTCTGATAGAATATTGATAAGCAAATATTTCTCTTCGTCAGTCTCAAATTTAGTAAGTAGAGTTATTGTCTATGAGTTTATAATTGCATATAAATTGGAGACAGTTTGACCATGGACTGAATTATTATAACGTACTCTCTCTTGTTACATACAACACATAGTTTTGTTGGCTGTTGCAATTCTTTCACATTTATATATTTTATAGTATGGCAACATTATAAAATCTCGATTGGGCCACATTGTAATATGTGTGCTTGAGGGCGCTGTATATTATCCTTCATTAATCCCCTTTTTGCTTTTGTATGGTGGAGTGTTGAGTTCCAAATTCGACCGGCGGATGACTTATATTGATGCGTTTATAGCTGCAGTATAAAAATTCTTCGCGTGTATAGAAACATCATCTTGATTAACTCGGTGACTTGCAAATCTATCCAATATTCTAAATGTTGAAATACTGACACGTAAGAATAACAGAAATAATGTCTTGGTATAAAAATATTACGTCTAAGATATTTTTGAGTGAAAAAATGTTCCACTGTGTGTATAGAGTAAATTATATTATAAGAAATGATAGTAATGTATGACTGATCCAAGATTCGACATACTCCATATAGCTCGGCAACCTTCGGCAAAGGACAAGAACGAGAGGAGAATAATCCTAACATACCTGTTCATTTTTCAGTTATTCATGCATTTATTTATAGCTATCGTGGCGGTTATGTTATGTGTCGCCACATTGTGGTGCCAAATTTTTCCGATATTGAAATGAAAATTCCGTTTAATTGTGCGGAAACAAAATTGCTCGCCAAAAAGTCTGAAGGGATGCCTGTCACGATTTGGCTTCTTCAAACGGACCGACTGACTTTATTTATTAGCAACAAACACTTGAAGGACTACACCACTATTTATTTAAATAAATTTATTGTATACTGAGTGTTAACATTTCTTTGTTTCGTCTTGGTTTTCTTACCATATTATATGTAAAAACAATGTCTGGTTCAACAATGGTTAATATAATCGTTTGTTTTGGTTTGATAATAAATATTTTAAGACACAACATTATTTGACACTTGTACAATTTTATTTACACATAATCGTAATTCTCAAAGTTTTCCTTCCAGCGTCTTCGGACTCTGATAAATAAAACAACTTAAGATACAAGTGAAAATG
Source organism: Rhyacophila evoluta (assembly GCA_022683975.1). NCBI lineage: Eukaryota > Metazoa > Arthropoda > Insecta > Trichoptera > Rhyacophilidae > Rhyacophila > Rhyacophila evoluta. The sequence continues at coordinate 18,085 of JAGVSQ010000605.1, read as the reverse complement.
ACAATTGATAAAATTGAGAAAATAGTTAAATATGGAAGTTAGCTAATTTCATATTACACGAAATACTAGATTTGATACAGAAATAGGAACTATTTTTTCGCATTTCAATATGAGTATTTACTTTTTATCATAATACAAATAAACTTAGTGCTGACGTTTCGCCAGCTGATACTTCATGATCAGCTCTCATCCTCAATTAATGTCTCACAAGAACATTATTTATATTGTCATGTTATTCTTATTGTGGGTACGTGCATCAAAAGATGTGTATCGTATGCGCATATTTGGGGGATGTATGCACACTTTTTGACGAAATTATTGTTAAGAGTTTTAGTTCCCTTTATCTGAAAGGTGTTGCGGAAAGTGTTAACGGCTAAAAACCGCAGCGACGCTGAGAAGTTCGCAGATCGCCTTCCATCAATTCGTCGAATAAACCCATATACCGTTCATATCTCATAACACACTGACACAAACTCAATCGTGAATAAATACATCATTCATATCTCTCGTCACAAAGCAAAACGAGCGAGTGAGTAAGTGCGTCAGTGTTAATCAAAATCGCCCAAAATGGCTTCAGTACAACACGCGACCCGACTGCGAGCGGCCGCTTTCCCGCCGTTCGAAACCGTCAACAACGGTGCGCTAATCGCTCGCTCTCCGTTTGCATTGTTTCGAACAAAACAAATACACCATTACCGTTGGCGGAGTTTACGAACTCGTCGCGATAAAAAATGGCCGCGTCATTTTCGCGGCGTTCTTAATTTGAATCGGTCATCTCTCTGGTCGGACGTGCTCGACGGTGAATGCTGGTTTGACAGTTCGTAACATTATATTTTGTTTTGACTTTTAATTTATTACTGTATTTTTACATCAAATCGCAGTTGGATTGTGGAGTGCGGTTGTAACATGAATTTTTATCGTGATGTGTGATTTTTTATAATTGTGCTTTATTTGGTGTTTTTTAAGTGTATATTTTGGATATCTAAACTTGTCACGGAGTTTCGTGGCTCACGGATAACTTTTTACTTTTTGAAATGGTATGTAATACTAATAAGTTTATTTATATAAAATTTATAAAACAAATGTATAAGTCAATGTTTTCATTGGATTTTTCATACAGATGCTGTTCTGAATGTTTACAAACTGTTTTGATTGTCGCGCTGTTCGAATAAAAATACAAATTCGTTTGATGAGTAAGTGACACGAATAACAATGTAGTTAGTTACATTCTAGTTACAAAAGTACATAGTAATTTATTTAATTTGAACAGACAATAAAAATAATTGATAAGACTATATTAACAGATTGTAGAAATACAAATTTTAGAAAATCAAGATGGTTTGAAAGAACCTATTCAATGAATTTAAAACATAGTATGAACTAACTTACTTTAGTTAAGTGAAACAAAACAGTATTCAAAGCATTGCAAGTTTAAATATTAACATCTATATGGCAAATAGCACAAACATGTATTCAATTAAACGACGTTTACAATTTAAAAAGTATGAAACAATAGAATCGGTGTTACAAATATTAACGTACATATATCTAATACGGCAACATTGATTCAATATCTATATCAAAAGAATGCATGTAATTTTTGTTCGGATTGTACAATTTCAGTCAACTGAAATTTATTATGTTAGTAATCGATCTGCTATGGATGCGACTTTATAATTAAACCAACTACTCCTACAAATTTCAAACTTACCAAATGACTCATTTTTCGAACGCACGACGCTGCCCGAGTGCAATGCGCATGCACTTCACTACGCACTGGTGCATATTGGAATTGTCGTAGGTTATGTATCCAAACGACACAAAAAATGTCGACGGCAAACATTGATAATGTGGAACGCGTAATTTTATTGGTGATACCGTTACAATACAAAGAAATATATTTATTTACTGCGTACTGCAATTATTTAACACATCGTGTTGTTACGCTATCGTTGACACGAGAAACGTTTAACGGGATTTCCCGATATTTTATATTTTTGTTTATTTAGTTTTTGTTTTCGCAAAGCTGCAAGCTTGTATCCTCTTCTTCTGATCGATAGGATTTCGATTTCCTATAATATCATTTGGGTTTTAAAATCTACGGTATGAATAATGTCAGAGCATTACATTAGTTTAGGCTAATTTTATTTGAGGTAACGTTTTCCGATATTTTCTACTGGGAGGTTTTTTAATCAGGGGTTGATTTATTGTCGTTGAATTACTTCATCAGAATCATTCATTCATTCAATCATTCAGCAGAAGACATCCAAGCCACATTCTGATTTCACTAAGTAAAACGCGATTGAGAATTTAAAGAATCATATTAATAGTTAGTATAACTTATATTATTAAGACTGTAATATGTAATTTGAATATTTACACGGCAGATACTACATCTTTCCTGATTACTAGATTACCGAAAAACGTGCTAGGTAATCTAAAAGATATTGATTTTTTTGTGGGTTGGCTTTTTATTAATATTATAATATTTCAGTCATTGCCCATATAATCTTGGAATTGATTATATTTAGTGTATTTTTTGTTTATAAATAAAACAACATATCGATACAATCCAATAAAACAATATAAACGTCTATTTATTGAAAAACATGTGAAAGTGGCATTATGATATTTATTATCATTTAGAATATGTATGGTTAAAAATGTATTTGTACTGTAACCTCATATTTAAACATTAAAGCCATATGGACATTTTGTAAATATGTATTAGTTTTTAGTATGCGGGTTAGAAGACAAAGCGATTACTTCTTCTGGGCAATATATTTTTGATTGGGTGTCTTTCTCATATTATCTATTGATGTTTTCAAAGCATTTCATGCAATAAAATGAAATAATCAATTTACGGCTTGGACGTCTTCTGCTTAACTACATCCAATTTTAACTCTTTATTTATATTATATTGTACTTACCTTGTGATTAAATTATATTTTATTATCCATGAGTGGGACTATTTTTAAATCAAATCAAGATTTCCCAACGATAGTATTTTAACGCATGATTTTTATCGTGATTATGTTAAATTATGCGTAGTATTCACGCATGAAAGATCTCGGGTTCAGGTCGTTACGTTACGTTTGGTTTGTAAACATTTGAGAATTGAGCTGAGATAATAAAAAATAATTTCAATATCAAATTAAATTTTAAACAAACTCATCCGCACATATTCAAAAATTGTAAGGCCGAGGCTACGATAGATGCTACGGCGGCAGAGCGACAACAGCGTCGATAACAGAGATACAAAATAACTATAAATAGGTGAGTGAAAACGTGAACAAATTCTTGTGACGACAACGTATAACTATATTCATTTTCGTTTTTGATGCTCTGCTGCTGTCGCTCTGCCGCTGTGGGATATATCGGAGCCTCGGCCTAACGCATGATGCTTATTGTTGAAATGACGACAGACAGTAAAAATCTTGACTGCGTTGATAATCGTGCTGATCTAATCCCTGGATCTAAGCCCGAAAATTAAAGAGAAGCATTGAATATGCAAGCTGAAGGACACTGAAATGATTATAAACTGAATAATATTGCTATGGATACAAGAATGCGTGCTGGAGTACGAGGTGAATACCAGATTAGCGATATGTCAAAAGATAGTCTTCAAATTCAAATCGATCATCATTAAATTAGATCATAAATTTCGCATGAAATTCTGTGTGCATTTTCTCGTGATATTTTAATTTATTGTGTACTAAGTAAATTGATAAAAGTTTATCACCAGGGATATACAAATATAGTATAAAGATCACATGATTGAGTCATTCGTTTTGTAATAAATATTGCAAAGCTTTAATTTTTATGGTTGTAGATAATAATATCTTTACCACATATCGGCATTGTCTCATCACACATACTAAGTCATGTTATATCTTTATTAGCTCCTATCGGCTACACGCCAAGACCTCCAGCACAAAATTGTCAATTGGATGTAAAACCCGATTGAAAATTTAAAGAAATACATCAAGATTTAGTATGAATTTTATATTATTAAGACTATAATATGAAATTTAAATACTTACATGGCATATACTACATCTTTCCTGATTACTAGATAATCGAAAAACGTACTAAGTACTCTAAAAGTTATTGAATATTTTGTGGGTTGGATTTTTATTAATATCATATTTGTCTTTGTCTATAACATCTTGAAATTGGTTATATTTCGTGTATTTTTTGTTTTTAGAGATTTAAAAAAACTCGATAGTTTATATCTTTAAATCAAACTTAGTATTTATTTAAATGACGACATTAAAAAATATAGCTATATTTAACGGAAACATAAAAATATCTATAAATGTATTTAATATGATTTTTTTCATTTTCTGTATGATTTGTGTCGTGTAGTATACGAAGTATTGCTTTGTTTTGAGCGATATAATACGTTAAAGGTTTGTCACACTAAACGATCTTTCCTTTCCCGTTCACCATCTGCAATGCGTCTCATACTTACCATGCATATTGTTTATAAAATGTCTGCGCTGAAAGTGGAGCATATGGATCTCGAGAGTGTGAACATGGCCATTCTATAAATGGAGTATGTTGGTCTACGCGTTATGTGTACAGATTTTTTTACGAGAATCGATTGGCAGCCGATTGATTAAACAATTGGGCAGCCATTCCTGCATCTCAGGGAACTTACCGGGAAGACAATACTTATATCTTAGAGTAGTGGTTGTGAAGCGCTCTTCAAACTCGCAGGAATGTCCAAGGAGTAATTTCTCAAGACGCTGTCAATGTAAATGATTCCTAATGCCGAATTAACCTCTTGTAAATTTGCACGTCATACCAGCATCCCGTAGCTCCACCGAATACCTTCTCTATTTAATATTTAGTGGCTTTCAAGGACGTCGCGTTCCGTTTGGATATGCAATTCAAAATACGGAAATATCGATTTACCTGTTATCTACGTGTGCAACATATGTATAATAAATTAAACTGGACGGGTACAAAGTATGAATAGAAATATATGTCCGATAAGAAATGATAGAACTCGTGTTTTTAATGTTTTTTTTATACCAGCCAACTTAAGTTGTAATGTAAGTGTAATATAACGATATACATAAATGTAACGAATCTAATATGGAATAATAATTTATCAATAATCAGCGGTATGAATCGTATACATAAATATGTCAACTCCGCTATTCGCATTCTGCGCTGTGAAGTGAAGGTCTCTGATAATTATTATTGATATTGTCATGTTGCCGACCGATAAGTTCCTCATTATATGCGTATCAATTAAGTGGCGATACCTGCGTGGGTCATATGTCTTCCGGGAAATGTTGAAAGCTGGTTTTATCTTATCGAAGTTTCACTCGAGCTCGATTTTTAAAAAATCGATTCAAAATCAAATTATTCATGATACGACTTAAAATTTCGATTTGAATTTCAAATTGTTATATTTTAAATGGAGAACGAAAATTGGAATTCGTCATAATTCAAAAAATGGCATTAAAAAACAATTTAAAAATAAGACTCACTATCATTTCATGAAAATGTAACATTAAATTGATGATAAATAAATACAAATTAAAAAAACGAAAGAGAGCTTAAAAGTCGACCAAAAGATTACATTTTTTTTATTTATGGCGTTACAGCATTGAACGATCCGGAAATATTTAGATTAGTAGCCGCTAAAATGCCGTTATAAAATATATTTTTATTAATGTGGCACTGGATATAAAACGATATAGTTTTTTTCCTTTATAATTGGTTGTTAGCAAATCGCTCAATATATTAATCACTCGAACCTATTGTAGCTTAAAACTGGGGGGGAATATGTATTAAGCGACGCATTGTTTCAGACTTATGCGTTATCTAATTGATAACTCGGCTGCACTGACTAATTAATATTGGTATGTACGTCCCTGATAATTACCTAAAAATCGAGGACATCAGCTGTTTTTTATTCCTAAATGAAGAACTATCCTGCCAGTAGTCATGTCAATGCGGAGAGAAATGGTGATCTTTAACGATATTACCTCGGATATTGATATCTTCCACCTATGTAAGTGTGAGTTTAAATGAATATATATTTTTACAATATTGCCTTAAGTTTTTTATGTATTCTTTTAGATTATATATTACACATTTAAAAAGCGTGTGCGGGAAATCCGGGGAATGCGGCCTCGATTCCCCATCTGTTGGATTAAAAAAAATCAAAAATACAGAACTGGACGCCCATTGGGTTGAGCAATTGTCTGCAAAACATTTCCCGTGAAAAATAATATGTCAAGATGTTTTCACATTGCGGAGATCAATATACTCCACTTTTGGAGTGGACATCTTCACACTGTGTAGATCCATATGCGCCACTTTCGAAGCGAACATGGTATTAAAAAAAAGATTGAGTAAATAAAAAATATTCTTAAAAAAAATCAGATATGATATTCGAACCAGGGACTCCTGATATTGGTGGACGTTTTATAATTTGTTTTCAGCCGATCGCTTAATCTTACCGGACGTACAAACCTGCGTTTTTAAATTCAAACAAACATCCTATTCAGTTTATAATCTTCGAACCAATGGCATCCCACATTCGTTGCGCGCACTTACCAATCGGCCACACGACTTTATAACTCCAAGTACAGTTCAATTTAATCAATAAATAATTGAAACATCGCCTTGATATTGATAAGATTACATCAGTTGTCAAAATAGATTTTTCTCGAGGCCTTTGACGAGTGGCTAACAACTTTTGACATGTTTTGTGGCCTTCCTCGAAATCGATCTGTCAAGTGCCGTCGAGATATTCGAGCCCAATTAACACGGCGATCGCTGAATTAATCAACGTCACGATGTATGCGATCTTGCGTGTGCAGTGCACTCGGATTTCACACGTAGCACGTCGAGCTGTGAGCGCTTGGTCCAAGCGCCTTGGTCAGAACGTTGCCCAGCTGTACACAATAAGTGAATTGTCTAAGATTTGTTAATTTATGAGCCAGTCGGATAAGCAATATATTCTTACATATTTAAAAAATTTCAATATTTAATTATTTATACCTTTTACATGCTTCGTTTATAATGTTTAAATCGACTATGTATCGTACCTATATACAATTTAAAAGAGTAAATCAAATGATTCTGTTTTAAGTACGTGCGCACTTATTCTGTTGTGATGTGTCGTTAACTCTATTGCACAAAGTCAAGTGAGGAGCAAATGTCAGTAACAAAAAATGGGTTTCATTATTTTTTTGTCTACAACATATTCTACGAAATATTCATCTCTGAAAATCTGTCCACGGCTAATTCAAATTTTATAAAGTATCTAATTCAATAATTACACATATGTATGAAGACTGCTGTTCTGTGCCCACCACACACCCGCCGCGTCCTTACATCTGGTCTTAATCAGGCGTATCCCGGAGCTCTGATATCGAGAAGCGATCTACTTTATTCGACGGGAATTTCTCAGGAGTAAATATAAATTAGCCAAGACGTAGGTTGCCACGCATTGTGCTGAAGTTAAATAAATATAATAATAAAAAAGTTAATTGAAAAAATGGAAACTATTTGGTCAAGAAATTTATGTGAAGAGATCATCAAGTTCGCTGTATGACGCCGCAAACTTTTTAAAAGCAATGAAATTCGCTCTTGTGGCAACCAAGTTGGATGGTCCGATGGGTCCAACAGCTGGTTGGACCGACTTGAGTAACTCTTGCGCCATTTAATATTAGGAAAAAATATGTATGTGTGTCTACCTTAATCGACGCGTCCCACCTACCCTGCCAGGTTTTTATCGCTGCATCCATGGCCGTCATTTACTAAATATGATAAATTGATTTGATTAGTTATTTAAGAAAAACTAATAAAATTGATGAGGCGGAAGTTCGTTGTACTGGTCGAAAAATTTACAGGCCATCCTTTTTTTAAACTTAAAAGCTAAATAATTTGACTTTATGCCGAATTAGTAGTATGTATATAAATTATTTTGATACATCATTAAGTGTAGAACGTGTATTAAGTTGTATAAATTGTAATTATCGAAATGAAACTATTTTTTTATACATTCAAGATGTATATTTTTTTATGTACTAAAGTCGTATATATTCGATGATAATACGAATTTATAGGACAATATGTGTTGACTGATTGTTTAATTTTTATAGACAGTCTAACCGCGTTTAAAATACTATGCTACTTGACCCAGTATTCTAGTTAGGAAGTATTATCATCTATGCTTATCTTTGGCTTGGAGAACTGTGCTACTTCTGACTGATAGGTGCAGCGAATGTTGTTTCCTCATCGTCCTGTGAGACCACGACAACGCGAACTGCTAAAAGCTGAATCTCAAATGCGCTTTTCGTTCATTTTATGTTACAGTAAGGTTACACTGAATTGGTTCTATGGCGAATACCCACAAAACAATACCATTACACACAGTAAAAATGCACACTTAGAAATATGCACACAAGACAATTTCACACATATACAAGTAATCGTAGAGAAATAATAAGTATTTGCTATCAAAAGAATACTGTGAAATTAAATAGATAGAGAAATAATATCAATAATCTTCCATAAACCCTTGCCACAAACAAAAATTATTGCAAATTAGCAACCAGCCTCAAAATCCTCAGCTTATTCTTTCCAGACGAAGAAAAGTTCAATTAATTTTTGGTTACTTCTTCTCCAAAGCTTAAAATGATATTCGTTTTATTATATTTAAAATAATATTCCCACTTAAATTTGTATGCAATTCCTTTTGTGCATTCTTCTATGTATGTAAATGTTTTGTGCCGAATGTCCTTATGGGCATTTGTCTGATTACATACTTAATTGTATACAATAGAGATGTTTACAGTGCTTTAAGCCAGCTGTTTAGTCAAGTCGGTGATCGAATTCATATGGCTATTGGGTGCGAAAGATCGCCGGCTTGAATCCCACAGCTGCATAAGGATTTAACAAAATATAAACATGCTCAATCGGTTGAGGGATTGCTTCACGATCGATCACCGTGAAAAACAGGCTGCCATGATAAGTCTTCACATTGTGGACATATTTGCCAAAAAAGTAAATATTAAATAAACCATTAATAACTTAGCACTACGTTGAAACATGATAATCTGCGTAATTTTATTTGAGTGTCTGATTGTGCACTAACGCTCCTTTCGAAACTGATGTAGTGACTACTACAGGAAACGAAGAAGAGATGCTTCAGTTGAATGATGAATCAGACAACTCAAATGAATCTAAAGAAATGGAAAGAGAAACAAACACGCGCAAGTAAATGAATAATTGATTAATTATTAATAACAAATGTTTTCTTCGTCGAACGTAGGAAGTTGAAGAATTTTGATAACTTTGAAGTGAGCTAGTACTTATGTTACTCCACCAAAATACTTCATGTTGGTACTCATTTTATGCATAACGTTCTATAACTTACTTATAAACAACTTGTTGATTTGATGCGTCGTTTTTGAATTATTTTGTAAAAACTCGAAACCACCTTATTTTTGGTTACTTTTATCTACCTAGCTAATCAAACTCACCTCGGTGGAGAGGGAAAACTCAGAATAATCATACTGAGCCATTCCTGAATCGTTTAAAAACATAAAACCTTTACCCTGAATTAATTTTCGTTTTTGTATATATTATATTTGTTCCCCAGCAACTGGCTTATAAGTGAAAGATGGAGAACAAAGAAGGTATCTATTATGAATATGTCCAAACTAATGGGAAGATTAGTTAATTATATAAGTAAAATTCTTGGTATTTTGGTATGTGTGATGCATGGTGATAAACATTACTTTCGAAATTTACGGAGAATAGGGTAAGTAGACGTAGAATGGCATGACCCAGGGGAGTCGATCGTTTGGAAAAAGCGATAGAATAACATTGTTCACGACCCCTGTAAAACGACAGACTGTAAACTGTTTAGCGATGGCAAGATTTCTAAGTTATTAGTTAAAAGGGTAGATAGACTTTCTCAAGTCGGCTGGTCTTTTCGATTTGGCTTCTTTCTATGAAGGACATTTTTAGTTTTTTTTAATGCCGTCTTACGGCGAACAATAACCTTGCTTTTAATGAAATCGGCAGAATTATAGCATTCATTTTTAATATGAGTAATACGCGCAACAATTCTTTTTAATTAAATTTATGCTATTTTTTTTTTTTTTGTAAGTTGCAAATATCACGAATCATTAATGTAAAGCATTTACAACATAGAATCATGACAAAGAATAAATCCGTCAAATCAATTAAGGATAAAATGTACATTTTTTCCGGAATATTCCTAACATTTGAAGGGCGCTTCTCGCTAGATAAACCACGGTATACGCCAGCATAATCGACGTAGGTAGACGCTTGACTTCATTGTACGATCGTTCACTTCATCGGATTGTAAACAATACATAAATGTACATATTTCATTTATTGTATAAAGAAATTTTATACAGACTGAGAGGTACGCAATAATACACAGAGATAAGAACTTTATAACGCCAGAAGGAAAGATAAAATAAAATATTATTATTTAATAAAGTGTCACATGCATCGTTTCCAATTTGCAATGAAAAATACTTGTCGAAGTGTGTACAGACCGTTCCAATATTTATTACTCTAATGTTTGAATGTGTGACATTGTCCACGCTTTGTTTGTGTATTTCTTATTAATGAGTGGCCAAATGGTTCACACACAAAATACTTCATATTAATATTATAATGATGCTATCTGTATGGCGTGTTTCGAAAGATCTTTATTTATTTTATGATATTTATTGTTGTATCATTAAAATTATTTTGTAGGTTTTAAGGATAATTATTAAATCTACCTAAAATATTTTCTTTGACGCCAAGAAATGCTTACATTCAAAATTGATAAACCCATAGATATCCAAGCTTTTGTATTTTCATTTTTCCTTTAATTCTAAAGCGGCTGTGGGAATCAGACCCTCTAGTACCAATGTTGACACGCGGACCTCGACACTCGGGCATATTAATTATTTTTTCATCATATTCACTCTCATTGTGGAGCATTTAGTCACCACGCGGCGTGCTTCAGGGATATTACGTCGTCCGCCACTCCCTTTGTATCTTGAGTTAAGTCCGTCGAATACATTTTGTAGATAGCACTTTAGATAGATAGATTCTCTCCGATTGAAAGAAAATGATTCAGGGTTTTCGGGGGCATAGGCAGTACCTGTCAAAGCCAGTTATAGAGTCTCGCTGCATGACTATTTCTCATAGTAAAAGGGGCAGACTGATTCGTTCTTCACGAAGTCAAATCATAATAAAACTATTCACAAAGGACCGTGTATTAAATATTTGAATTGAATGTATGAATATTGTTTGTTTTATTCCGTTTTGTCATAAATTGTCTGTTCGCTGCTAATGAACATACAGACAAATTCACTTTTATGAACGTTGTACCCGATAGTGAGATAACCTCATTGTGATATTTTTAAAATGTCAACCCGCAATCGTGAGAGAATTACAAAAATAGGCAAGACGCCACCATGTTACTGTACTCAAAGCACCGAGGTCGGTCGTGCATGTGTTAACGGGAAACCGCCGAATACCGTAAATAAAATAACAAGTAATTGATTCTCGATTTAGTGGGGTCGCGCTAATTGGGTGACGCATTAACTGTGCTTTTTCCGCAATAAACACTTTCCAATTTCTCGGTATATTTTTTTCTCATGAACTGTTTGGCAAACCTACTGAATGAACCGCATATACAATTACTGTATTTTATTAGTGGTTTATTTCCTTTTAGTTTAACAATGATAAGTATGTAAACTGTCGACGCATACATTGTAACTTAATAACATTATTATCAATGCATTGTTTTTAATATTATGAAATATATTTTTATACCATGTTCGCTCCCAACGTGGGTCATATGAATCTAGACAGTGTGAAGAGAATCTGAAGACGCCATAACAGATTATTTTCCACGAGAATTGTTTGTCAAACAATTGCTCAACTCAATGAGCATTCGGTCCTGCATTTTTGGTTTTTTTCAAATTCGATAGATGAGGGGAATCTAACCCGCATTGCGAGGCGCGCACACTAACCTCTACGTCTCTCTCTACTCTCTAATGTCTCCCCGGTAGACATGTGTTTATTTGAAATTGGGCTTTTCGAAATTATTGTTGAATATATAATCAAAATTAAATATTAAATTAGTATACATTTAATTCAATTCATCTTCGTGGCGGACTTGGTATACTGTTGTGGGTTCAAATACCGTAGCTGGATTATAAAACTTTAAAATTACGCAACGATATAAATAGGAAACGAAACGTTATGATTATTATTATAGTCAATGTAAATATATTGCTCATGTCCAAATCTCCCAGCTGAAAGACTGGACGACCAATGGGTTGAGCGATTGGCTTACAATACGTATTTAAGTATTCAGCTAATGGAAATCTATATGATTAGTGTTTCGAGTAGATATGGCCGTGTACATTTTAAATAATCAACCTTAATTTTTTGTTAATATTGTGAGTCCGGAATGATTGATGTCGTATATATCTCGCCAGATATTGACGCATCTTCACCATCTCTTCAGTACTTTCTACTAAGGTACTCACATCCTTTTCTTGTGCAGAAGCGAAATGCTTTTTTTTAACAATACAGTTGACATAAACACTATAAGTATTACATAATACTTAAGAGCACAACGTGTACAAACCAATAATGGGGTTTCACTGTTGACTTGTTATAATGTATCAAGAGGAAAGGGGGAACAGAAAATTAGAAATAATGATAATTTTTTTAGTATGGAATAGTTTTCAATATGTAATAATGAGATTCAGTGGCGTAGCCACATATTCAGCGCCCCAGAGCAAGTAAAATTTGCGCCCCATATATTTTCTCGTTTTTAACTCTCACTGCTATCAATTCAACTAATATCATAAAATCAATCAAATTGGATATGCTGATTTGTAAACAATGTCCTTCTATTTCCATAAAGGAACAAAATAAACTGAAAAGTTATTTGAAATTGGTAAGAATGTACATAACATTATCACACGTGACCGCTCCACATTTCGAAATCAAAGGAGCACTTGAGAATAAATTCGAACTCATATGACTGATGTATGTGACATTTCATGTGTTTCTGTGAACATCAATATAAATAACCTTTCTTTTCTTAACAAAACATAATAATTGTAGAAAGAGCATAAGCAATTTTTTTCGTAATATTTATGTATTTTTTTCGAGCCTAAAAATATATGATATAATTGTAGTGACAGCCACATATCATTGATAGATCTATCTAGTATTTATATTAAAATAAATAATAACTTTTTATTAAAAAATAAGAGTGTGGCTTTTAAAATAAGTCGCACGGACGTCGTACACTTACGTCCATACTCCTCATAGGTGTGTATAAATCGCGTAATAAAAATCGAGTCGGACAATTCGATGTCAACTCGTCGCCAAGAGAGTCATGCAGAAGCCGGGAAATAAAGCCAACTGCGCTAAAGCGATGCCGTAACACCTGTCCAACAAGCCAAACTATTTCTTCGCTAGCCGGGCATAGCTAACTAGTATACTCAGACTCGTTATTATTATATTAAATCAGTAGATCCCAACCCTATGCCCGCGGACACCATAGCGTCATCTATATATTTGCTTGTCGAAACCAGAAAACGGAAGCTTGTCCATGATAACTTTTCTTGATGAAATTGAGTGCAGAGCAGCATGACTATCATAAAATGGATGTTGACTCACTGATAAACATCTCGATGAATATTTACAAACAGGAGTATCATACACTACTGATAATGAGACACTGGGCAATTAATTGCAATGCCAAAGATCACATTGACGTTGAGATAGATATTTTGCATACATATATATATACTTTGTATGTATTCATTTGGCAGAAGAATTTAAAAAACGATTTTTATATTTTTAACTTATTAAAATTATTTTATTGTGTATTTTATACTACTAGTTTTATTGCCCTGCTTTGCCTGAATATATTCAAACTCATTCTTCATTGTTATTATAAATTTATTTCAATACTTGGCTCTATAAAATATTTATTATTAACTAAGATAACTAACTATAAATATGCTTTATAAAATAGATAATGCCCGTCAATTTGACGGTATTTTATGTGCTCTAGGGTAAAAAACTGTTGGAAACTCCTGTACTAAACCGTAAAATAATGTTCTATAGTTCAATATTTCTTCTTTTAGAATACAGGTGTTATCCTGAATTTCGTTCTGAATCCGGAAGTAGTTTCTTCGTTTGAATTACTATTGCAAATTGACAGTTTGTTTAACTTTCATAAAGTGACACAAATAATCAAGTTCCAAGCAAACATCATTGATGCTTAGTGGTGTGATTCAGTTATAGCCTCAGGTCACGCATAGATACGGAAGCAAACAGGAAAATGAGGCTTCCATCCAGCTATTGGACCCATCAAGCCATCCGACCTTAACTCTCCGACGAGAAGATTCGTTAAATATATCGACTGTGGAAAAAGGACGTGACCCACGTAGAATACTTTTACAGGAGGCACAGAAAACGTTTATTTAATGATTTTAAGCCAAAGATAAAACATTACATACGAACAACTTTGAAGTCCACAAGACTAAAACTGGTGTTTTATTTACTCGATATGATATTAATTCAATAAGTTTTTTAAGAAAAAACAATAATATTTATTACGTGGAAGCTTTTTTTCTTGGTGGCATTTTCACAGGCCATGCTTTTTTCAAACCGAAATGCTAAAGTTAAACATTAATTCGGCATTTTCAGCGTATATACTTCTGTTGGAACATGTATTAACTTTTATACATTCTGCATACATTTTTAACATTATACATACATAAACGCTAATTTGTAAAATTGAGGGGTACGTCCTTTTTTATTTCCACAGTCGATGTGTAATAGTTTAATGTAGACAGTGGTCTATTCCTAAATAAAAAAATACTAGGGCGGTATTTAATTTTCACACCCTCCCATTTTTCGTCATATTAAATTAAGAAAATATTTCTTAATGTTAGTAGTTCACCACTGCATATCAAAAATATATTTTATTAATATGGTACTGGATGTATTACGTAAGAGATTTTTTTCGTGATAAATCCAGCATGCATCCAGAAGTGCATTTTTGAGCTTTACAAATGCCTTGTTCATAAAAAATTTTAAAATGATCACAAACGTCGTCGACGGGAAAATACGTCCCATGTATCAAAAATGTAATTTTTCAAAAGTAAAAACTGATTTTTAGAAGAATGATTTGTTATTTAAAAAAACAAAATGCGTTTTGTAGTTTCAGATGCAAGAATGTATGTTCACAATAAGAAACCTTAAAACTAGAAGTTCAATTAAGTCAGTATCTCCTAATTAGATCTGGAATATATGGGAGGTATTTCGAAATAATATATTGCATGTGACCACATCGATGTAATGTTATATTTAATTCATTTTCGTAAAATCAATCACACGGAAGGTATTTTAATATGCCAGTTAATAAACACTTAACATCGAAATATTAGTTTAATGTACTGAAAAAGTACGTTCCATGTCACATTCATGTCAAAATCTACCACCACACAGAACGCTTTATATACCAAATAAGGCACGTTTCTGATTGCGTTTATCCCGGAAAACACGATCGGGTGTTTCGATTTGATATCCCGATGGCATTGTGGACTGACCCATCCGGCTCCAAGCTTTCATTTGCCACGTAGCAGTGTACCACGTAGTGTGCGAATAAGGCACACGACCCGAATTGTATTTTTTCAAGGGCCTTACGTCAAAGCAAACGGACGCCCGCCGCTACACGTCATGGGAAGATTGTTCCAATATTTTAACCCTCACGTGGTCATATTAGTTTGTCCGTTGGTGTTCGCATTATCAATGCCATCGGACATTGATTGCGAACGTATTTTGGCAAATAGCACCATACATTCATATGAATCTTTGAAAGGTGTTGAGTGCAATTTCCATATCTCTTAAGCCAACTTCAAAGATCACACGTAAGTGGGACATTCCCATGTAATAAAGTAGATCGCTTATCGATAACAGAGTTCCGGATTTAAGACCGGGCTTATGGACGGGACGGGTGGCTGGAGGACACGTTTAGTAATAGTATATTTTCTCTCATAGTTATTCTCAAATAATCTATAATTGTTATTTAAAGTTTTGCTCTGAGATTGACCGTATGGTATCATAATTTGGAAATATATCTCTGACAAAATAATTTTTATATCGGATTGGGCCTAACTCCTTGGTATACATGTGATAATTATGCGCTTAAAGCTGCGATATTTAATGCAGCCACGGGATTCAAACGCACGATTTTTAGATTCAGAAAGACGTAACAAGTACAAACGCTTATTCATTGAACCACGCTTACATTAACTCATATTGTTGGCGTATAATTAAAATTTAATTAAAGCATTTAGAGTGGTTTATCGACTAATATAACTATGAATGAATTTTTAATTATTTGATGGTAATTCTATATATTGAACGTTCATAAGTGGTATAATTTTACCTCGTTAAAGATTCAACTGTTCGAAATTTGAAATTTGGTATATTTTTACCCCGCGTTCGGGATAAACACATAAATAAAAATGTCTACTAGTACAATTATTTGTTGCCAAGAATTAAAAATGTCTTCTGATACAGAAAAAAACTGTGCACGTCTTTAAATGTGTTATTATTAATTTTGTATTAGTTATATTTACTTGTGTGCATGTGTGGGAAGATCATCTGGTGATGTTAAAAATAGCTGCGTCTCTTCAGTAGGTGCAGAGCGCAGAAATACATTTGACATTGTTTACAATGTGGCGAATAATCATTTCTTTTTTATATAATTTGCGACATTTCAACAGTATTGCCAACTGCGTAAAAATTATGATATAACTTATTATTATCGATGAAAAAACGTATGAACACACAATCGAATTTGTTATTTTTATATAATGTGTTGTCACTACTGATAAATTGTTCAAAATACGGTAAAAATTGAGCCAACAATATAGAACTATATGTTGTCCATGTATATTTTTACGGAGATATTTAATAGTTCTTGATCTCTAAACTGTAAATGTACATCCATACATTTTTTTACTTTGTGTATTTCGAAAATAGTACATATCGATCTCTACGAAATGAAGATTATACGTATGAATCTCCACAGTGGAGAGACTTACTTTACAGTTTTTTTACGAGAATTCTTCATCTTTTTCACATCCTCCCAGACTATGGCTGTAATAATTAACATCCTAGTAACCGACGGTCTTCTGGGACGCCAAACTCCCGCCGATCACAAGAAGAAACAAGCATGACTCAAATTTTCTGGAGACATCCGCATCACGTGACCCAGATAGTTACCCTGGCGCTGTATGATTGCGAGACAGTTGATTCTCAGCTAATCGCTAAACACATAGGACATCCAATCCATTATCTTTGAATTTACTGAAGTAATTCAATAACACATGGTCTAGAGTAGAAGTTTCTAAGCTGTAATCAAACGCGTAGAAAAAATGTGTCCAATATTTCTCTGAAAGTTGTTAATCGTAGAAAATATTATTTTGGGTGTAGTAAACCGTACTTGAAAATGCGTGAAAAAATTTCGTAAAGAATTTAATACAACAGAGATGGGACACTACTGTATTCTGTCGTATAGTAATTCGATACACCAAAGTAGTGTTAATGCTAAATTCATCACAAAAATCAACCTCTCGCCTAGTTTAATAAGATATCGAATATGCTCCGTCTTGGTGGAAAATGACGATTCGCTTAATATCGTTTTATCGCGAATTATGTTTGAAAATGCTAATTACAAAATTATTTCGAAAGTCTCCCTTCGCCCCATCCCATTCCGATTGGCCAACTTTATTATATCTGTCTGTTTTCAAATGAATTCCCAAAGTGTATTGTGATTAAGTTACATAACACAAATTAAATCTGAACCAAATTGACTCAAAAGCTTACTGTTTATTTAATCTGAATTAATCGAAATTTCGCAGAATTTTTAATAATCGTCGCAAATTAATCATTGATTGATATCTCATTCAAATAAGTATATTTTTGACTGATGGTGCTTGATGGAAATTTGATTTTAAATTCTAAATTATTT
>JAGVSQ010000604.1:0-36997 GCA_022683975.1 Rhyacophila evoluta | reverse complement strand
AATAACTCAAATCAGCCAAAATTTCAGTTGAAACCTTATTATTCCATACGGTCGACTTGGTAGCAAGATAGAACCTTCAATTTTCACATCACTTAGATAACATCAACAACATGACAAAAATTTTCATTGTCGTTTACAAGATCGTGCGGTAGATTTTTGCAGTATGTTGCAAGTCTTCGAAATGCCGCCCCTTGAATGTTTTTTTCTTTAAAATAATCGCAAATAAATCATAAATTATATACATCAATATCGCAATAACATATACCAATATAGAAACGCGTTGCGTAAAGATTTTAAATTATTGAATGGTTAAAATTATATTTTGATTTCGCTGTTCACTCAATTATAGGTAAGGTTACGTTTGGGTTTCTTTAAAAAGTCATCTGTCGTATTTCAGGAAGACAATATATAGTTTAAAAAAAGAGCTGCACTGAAAATAAACATTGGGACCTCAAACTATGCAAGTGATGTGTGTATAGCGCTTCCAACTTGCTAGAAACTTAAGTATGAAAAAATGGCGATACTTGTGAGTGACTGTATTTCGTAGACTAAATTGGATGTAGTTAAACAGAAAACGTTCAACTCACAATTTATCGATTACGAGTAAGATGTGATTGAAAATTTTCAGAATTAAAGTAAGATTCAGTATGACTTTTATATTGTTAAGACTATAATATGAAATTTAAATACTCACATGGCTACTGTATCTACTACATCTTTTCTGATTACTAGATTATTGAAAAACGTACTACTCTAAAAGTTATTGAATGTTTTGTAGGTTGGACGTCTTCTGGTAATCAAAATTTCGATCGTTTTGTGCTCGGATGTTTATTAATATTATCTTAGTCTTTGTCCATAAAACCTTGGAATTGATTACATTTAGTGAAATTCTTGTTTATAACTAAAGCAATATATCGATACAATACAGTACAATAATATATTCGGATATTTATTGAAAAAAAATGTTTCAAAGTGGCATTATGATAGTTATTATAGTTTAGAATGGGCATGGTCAAAAATTTATTTGTAATTAAGTAACAGCGTATTTAAACTTCAAAGCTAAACAATTTCGAACCACATGGACGTTTTGAAGGTATTATTTTTTGTAAATTATTAGTATCGGGTTAAAAAAAAACAGTGATTAATTCATCTGATTTTTTTTTGGATGCCTTTGTCATATTCAAGTAAGTATTGATGATTTCAAAGCATTATATGCGATAAAATGAAAAAAATATTTCATATAATGCTTCAATCCAATTAAAATAGAATTATTAGTGTGATGCATGATCGGATCGTGTATAATAAAGATTGAAAAACGTAAAAAAAATAGCTTGCTATATTTTTCAAACATCTTATTTCCATTCCTTCTTCAGTATACCCCTGTAGCCGTAGGGGCCATCACCAACCCTTGAATATCTCCAACCCCTTCAAAGGGAAAATGTTGGAATGTTGAGTACCACTACTTTAAGTACTGATTAATTATTTTACGACTAATTATTTAACATTGACTTGTCATTTGTTTAATTCGCAATATTTTACCGTGTAAATGAATGAAGAAATGTGTGCGCTATGATAACCGATGTGAATGAACCAAATGTTTAGAGAATAATGATATTTTATTAGTTTTTTTTTTATTATAACATGTTCGCTTATTTAATTTAACTTCTGAAAACTTGTATTGTTTTTGACTTAATTGAACTACGACAAAATGATTAAAATGGCTAAATTGATTGTTTAACAATTATTTCTTAATGGTTCACTTAATTTTCGCTGTTTTATGTTTTCAAGATTTAAAAAATACCATTAGACTGGTCTAACTGCATTACGAGAGGAATTAAACAGTATAAAAAATTTGATTCGATATGATTGTATTACTATGTGTACAATACAGACGCTATACTAATGTCAATAAACAATGTCGGAATTTTTAATTAATTTATTTGGGCTATTCAACCACGAAAACTAAAAAATCATTTTATTTTTACCAATTTGTTATTTCTCTCTGTAATAACAAAATAAAATCCTACTTATAATTCGACATTCTATCTTGATAGATGTATTTGAATATATTCAAATCACCATAGATTATGTTCACACTAAGCAAAAATATGCAAATGGGCGTTGGTGACATTACGCCACTTTTCATGAGCGCGTAAATAGTGATTTTTTGAGAACAACTGTTTTCATGCAACTTTCTTTTGAGTATTTAAGTTTTTCTTTCAATTATGTGTGAAAGAAACAAATTCACATGCCACGGTCAACAATCCCTGTCATCCGCTAGTATATTTGCGCCTTTCTAGGCCATACCTGCATCCCGTAACTCCATCGAATACATTATGTAGACAGGATGCCGAGAATCGGTTGGCTCAAAAATCAGTGATAGGTGGCTGCATGGTCCGTTCTCTCGTCTCCTTGTTACAAATTAAGTAAAACTAATATTCCCAGAATCCGCCGCAGGCATCTGCTTTCAACGCTTAGAATACATTTGCTTTGGGCCTTTGTTGGGTGCCATGTTTTGCATCAGTAGAGCAGTACTGACAGAATGCATGTGTTGAACAGGCGACATTTAGTTTTTTATCTTGTACAGCTTAGAGTCCTAGACATTTCGTGGGGAACTGAAGAACGCTTTCCGATTATCTAAGAAGAACGCCTTTTTGGAAGTATGTAGATAACATTTTGGTGAAACTAACGCCGTGTATAACTCAAAATAACCAAAATGTAACTTACGCCTTTTGGCTTGGAGAAATCAATAATATATCGTCATACATCGTAGTAAAGATTTTATTTAAAATGGATCGTATGTGAATACAGCATTGTTCATTGTTCGAGAATTTTTTATAAGCCATATCATGAAAACTATTGTTTTTTGTTTATACTCTTGGAAATTATCAACGCTTTATTTTATTTTACATCAGATATGCCCTCGACTCAAAATATGTGATGGCATACTTAACGAAAAAAATAAAATAATAAAAAACATGCAATATTCATATTCTATTATATAATTTTAGAATTTTAAAAACCATCTACATCTGAATGAAAGTCATATTATTAATCATAAACCGCACAAAAGTTACGTTTGGATATGATTCGCTTAAATTCTTCAAAATGGAGAGCTTTTGTTTTTTTAAATAACTCTTGCCTGCGTTTTAAAATATTCTACTTATTTACAATTTAATACAATCTATTTTTCTTCGTACACTCACAGAAGTCATTTAATGTTTTTTTTAAGTCTAGAATTGGCACTTCATTAAAAGTTTTTCCGGATAAAAATTCAAAGAGCGATGTTATATTATGTATACATTTTTAATTTACCACTCAATCGATGTATGATAACATTATTTAATTCGTAATATGTATATACTGATTGCCTTTAAAAAAATCTGCTCCTTCATTTGTAGCCATTTTACCTGTTGATACGATTAATAAACTCATTTTGGATAAAAAAATGGCTCTATATCATGAATTTAGTTTACATTTTACTAAGAAACTGAATTTTAGATGTTTAAAGTGTTGTAAATTAACATATCATATTAAAAAATATGAATCATATATAATATAAAGTACACATACCTGTCGTATTTAAGTAGACAATCGATATGTGTTTTTTTCCCAAATTATCTTGTTTCTTACAAATGACATCTAATGACATTCAGTTACACTTCCATTGTAATTGGTTTCATTATTTTCATGATGATAGTATTTATCAGTGCGTATGGTTATCAAATATAAATGGCTCTATTGAACTCAGGGTAGTGTAGTAGATTTTTTCAGTATGATGCAAGCCTTTAAAATGCCGTCCCTCTCGCGCCTCAAAACTCTCGAAATAAAATTCTTTATATTCACAAATTCGCATTTTGATGACGGAGCCCTCACATGGTTCGTATGTTAGGAGCATTTGTATTGATTTCGCTACTTTTGCCGCCCCTTATATGATGCCGCTTGAAGCGAACGTGTCTTTACCTTAGGCCGCATCCAGGCTGGGCCAAAAACAAGCGAACGAAGGCTTAAAACAGTACAAAATAAGCCTTCGTTCGCTTATTCATTGCTCAACCTGGACGCACCCTTATACGACCCTGATTGAACTATTTAATCGTCCATACGCAGTGCTGTAGCATAATGATATTTCAGATAAAATTACTTCACAGGGATACTTTTGCAATAGTTATTTGACTGGATTTGATATCTTTCCTCTCTTCCCTTTCGTCTTTGCATGTATGTATATAATTATAATATTATCGAATATATATATTGTGGAATTGATAGTTTTATTTACACTGAAAAATGATGCTTTTAAAAATTAATGCATTACGCTCTTAAATGTCGCGTTAACAGTGTTTTAATATAGGTTGTTTATAAAAATCAATACATGTACAGTTGAAGTAGCATTTATAGGAGATATTTTTTTCATTGCGATACAACTTTCTATATTCCGTCTTGATTAAATAAAATTGTCTTGCGGTTACGATTATACAGGTGTATAGCATTGATTTTAATGCACTCTTTAACATCGTTTACAATTCATTTACAAAATTTGGTGTCAATTTGACAATAATTCATAAGCGTGCCATAAAAAAAGTGTTGAAAATTGTTTTTTTTTGTGTCCCACATATGTTTTATTGAGTTAATAAAAAATCAAATTACTAACTGTATTCAGCGACCGCAATATGATGACTGCAAATAATCATTAAAATCACTATCGAACAATTCGCGGCCGTATTTTGCAGTTTGAAAATGGAAGACATTCGACAATATGGAAGGCGGTTGACAGCTGATTTGGCTGTCATGTTGACATATGTGAGGTCGCACGGTCACTGATCGTCGGAGCAAGTTGACAGTTAGCACAGGATCCGAAGGAGGGACGTTGCGAGGAAACGACCAATTTATGACTCTGGCCAGTGGCGTTTAATTATGAATAACATATTTTTAAAAAAATCAAATATCTCTCCACCAACACGTATTCAGCATGTAACTAACATAAACGATTTTTAACGAACAATTTAAGTCATTCAATTTCATCACAGCATTGAAATTAGCGGCCGATGGAGCAGAACTGTAATGCAACTATACGCGATGTTATCGATGCCAAAAATGTGTTCATATAAAAATTAACATTCGAAAATCAACATGGAAAAACATTTGTAAAGTAATATTTTTAATCATTTTTTTTTACCCAAACGAAATATGAAATTAATTTTTTTTATTAATTCAATAAAAATACCTGTCATATGAAGATTGGTCTTGACACATTGATTTTTTTATAATGTAACGGGATTTGACTAGCGACTAGCACTGCATAACGAGTCATAAGTGCATACGATTGTCCAGTCGATCGAATTAAGTTTGTGCAACTTAAGAATGGCATAATTGAAAATCAGGAACAAATCTGCGCAACATTAAACTCATTGTCCGCTGAATAATGAATGATATGTTCGTTCGTGATATAATAAGGAATTATCATTTTGCTTTTTTGGGTAGTTTTTTTATACTAAGCTCAGCAAATATAAATGATGGTTCGTTTAAAAATTATTAATTAATAAATACAATTAATTTAATGTAATATGTTTTATGTGTCTAGCACGCCTATGTAAATATGTATGTAAATATGTCACATACCTTTTTATGCTTATTCACTTAATATCAGTGTAAACATGCTATTATGAAAATTGAATGTTCTTAGACGTTGCTTCAAAACATGCATTTTAACATGGCCGATTCGCAGAATGAAATAATTTAAAATTGAATACAATTTAAATAATAACAACCGACAGACAGAAAAAGTGATGCCTAACCAAAAACGTTGAGTATAGTTTTTTTATTATTATTATAAATGTTTTTTTTATAAATGTCTCTGGTTCAACGCACAATGTTATTATCAAGCTACATACTCGTAATAAAGACCTTTTGCCTTTTTTGAAAGCCTTTTTACGTATAACTGGTCCAGTCTTCTCTCAGTTATCCGTGATAATTAAAAAACAATGATAATCCGGACAGTGGTAAATATATGAAATGAGGATAGTTTATCATTACCGAAGAATTATTGTTTGTCAGACCTGGCCAATCCAAATTGGTCCACAGGCTCTCGCTACCTAAAATTTTTTAGTTCTTTCCGTGATTTAGGTTCTCACGCCATTAATTTTTTTTACTTCTTTTCTGAATTTTTTGTTGTCTTGCTTTTTTTTATTCTCACACTACCGCAATATATTTTTTACTTCCTTCCAGAAATTGTGATTTCTCGTTTTTTAGCTTTCATACGTACCTATGCATTACTGTTTAACTTCCTTCACAAACTGGCGTAAAATAATGTTTGAAGGTTGTAATAAAAATATATATAAAACAATTTATAATAAATTTAATTTTAACATTTGGCATACATAACCCACACCTGAATAATTAGTAGTACACTGTATACGCTTTTTGTTTTAATGCAGCATTTTACGATGAGCGAAAAGGTTTCTTTTCCATAAAGCTAACTATCAACAGAACTCAGAATATAAATCATGCACAGTGCACGCTTACCACGATCTTTAAAAACTCATCCTCGCACAGTTATAGCAATTTGAAAAGGGACTCACGTTCGTTACACTTGAGGATACGCCCGTATAACGAGTGAGAAAACGTTGTAAATGGTGGAAAGTAATTCAAGTAAACTAGCAATTAAAGCGGCTTTGGTAAGTCAAATATATGCGTATTTTATAAGTACATACATGCATATAAAACAATGGGATGTAGATATATTAGTATTCAAAAAATATTTTCGCGCCTTTCTACGCACGGAATTATATTATTCATCTTTTCACATCTTTCGTCTTGGATCCTTCGGAATTCTCTGTAACCAGCCAGTCGCTTTGCATTCTTCCAAACAATTTCAGTAGAATTCCGCCGAATATACTTCGTGGATAGTGACTTATGGTCTCCCAGAACACCGAAATTCCGTCATTTAGAAGAATAGGCACAAAGGATCGAGGCTTTCAGTTAAGATAGCATCACGTGTCCCAGCCGGTTTCAACGTTGCTGAATGAATTTTAACATACATACTTGACTATTTTTCTAGTCTCCGAGTTCATCACGGTTATAACCACTTCATCTCAGTCAGCACAAATCTATCTCAGTCAAAGCTGTTTTGTAACTGTAAATTTTCATACTGATCGAATTACGAGCTTAAGCAGAAAAAAATCGCTTCTTCGTTTTTTTTGCAGCGGTAAAAATATTTTGTTTTAGGAATTTAGTATTTTTATTATACACAAAAATATTTTAAAACTTCTACCTCTGTCACTTTTCATGCATTTGAACTAATATATTTACAATTATAATACATTATACTCCTTGCAAAATTGTCATTCATGTATCTATGTCGAGACCTCTCTATCTCTAGGTAGTAACATTCAGCATCTCCGCATCCTCTTAGACGACATTCACCTGTTTCATTGAGGGTAGCACAGAATTTAGAGCTAACATTCCTGCAGAATCCGTCAGGATAACTTTGAATTTCGAACAGCGAATAATATATCTGCTCATTGACGATTTTCAATCTCAGATGTATACGCGTTTTTGTGCTTAAAATTATGCTATAGTAATTATTACGTACAGGGCCGTGGCGTGTTATGAAGCAAAGGCACGTTTGCTTCAGGCGGCACCATGTAAGGGGCGGCAAAAGTAGTGGAATCAATACAAATATTCCTAACGTACGAACCATGTGAGGGTGCCGTCATCGAAAATGCGAATTTACGAAAATAAAGAATTTTATTTAGCGTGAGACTTTGGGGGGCGAATGGAGCGGCATTTTAAAGACTTAATTTATTAATTATATTAAAATATATAATTAAGTAATATATAATGATATAATATTTAATATGTTCTTTTATGTTTTAAAAAAATTGGTTTCTCATGTTTGTTGAACATCTATAAATGGTGGCATGCTAAGATATTTTTATAACGTACGCTATCGGTTATTTCTCTCGATAATGTCCTCTCAGTCTCTTTGGCGAGAAATCACTTATTATAAATGTTGAATATAATTTTAAATAAATTTAACAAATCAATAAAAAAATATAAATGAGATAATACGTTACTCTGTGTATTTTTTTAGAAAATTATTTTTAATTTTCACAGAATTAGCTTTCTTCGAATCGTGTATATATTTATATGTGGATTGGCTAATTAATAATCGTATTGTCAACATAATAAATATTATAACAAATGTTGGTTCGTACAAATGTTTGTACGTAAAATTCACAGATGGTAATGGTCGCATAACAATCGATATAATATTATAATGCGGTTGAAATAGCCGTTTTTAATACTTAAAGTAATGTGATTAAATAAACATCCATGATATTATATTCATCTAAGATTAAAGATTAACACTATCCACTAGAACAAGCATGATTAAAATTTACTTTCAATCCCAAATTTTTAAAATTTTCTTTAGACTTTATATGCACGAACGACATTATGCAAGTAATGACAATACTATTTAGAAAAATATATTGCTCGTTGAGTACAATAGTAATAGGATAGCTGAATGTTTTTCATTGGCGTAACCCTTATCAATTGTATGTACATTCTTATGGATCGTCATTTGCATCCCGGGTTTTGTCATTCGGTATCTTCAGAACATTTATACACAAACCCATCGTTTAAAATTTTTTGGAACATAATCATCGAGTTTTTGAAACGATCTCTCACTAATTATTTCTTTATTCAAATCTTATAAACCTATAGAAATATAATACAATTGAGTTCTATCAACCAAATACTTAATTCAAGTATTTTTTTTAATATATGATATATTAAATACGTTTCAATACCATTGTCGTCGGTTAATTTATTTATCCTACAAGTATGTATTAAACCTAAATTATAAAATTCATATTTTGTCAGTGATCAAGAGTAAATGTCACCCATGGGTAAGTGAAATAATTAGAGTAAATCTCTTTTAATGTAACTGATGAATACTTGTCTCCATATAGTTAGTTTTTTCGTCACATTAAATCATATGTATGATATTTTTACACATCAAGGATAATTCGTGCTATTTCGGAATTGAAACATTACCAAATTACTTATACATAAATGAGCACAAATAAAATTACGCATAGATATTTAAATAATATCTACGATTCGATGATAGATTATTAAGTTATCGCAAATATAATTAAAATTGACGGTTTATAGACAATTCACACAGTTAAATGACACGTATACCTTAGTTATAATTAGTTAATAATTGAATTAAACTTGTTAAGTGTCATTGATATTTAATTGTATGTTATCAAAACAATTATACGTAAATTAAAATATAATATTTCCTGCATAATTAAACAATACGATTATGACAAAATAATTTTCTACACAATGACATATAAATATTATTATAAATTATATAAAATAGACATTATCCTTGCCAGTTTGAAGCTTTATCTTACTTGCAACAGTGTAGCAATCGTTATGAATGCACACATTGTATTTATTTATCTTTGTTAATTAGGTTCTATAATCAAAGCGACCCGAATAAATTTGAGGACAAAATTTAAATTTAAAAAAAATGTGAAATTCTGTTGCTTCACAATGCTCCAATTTTTTTTATCACCAAACCACTAATATCCCTTTTTCTAAAAGTGACTGAGGGAATAGCTTACAAATATAATATTTGGAAGAGATATTCATTTATTCTGTTATAATGAAACTTGTGGGACTACCTTTCATTACTCTGAATATGAATGTGCGTTTTAGCAACAAAAAAAATAGTATCTATAGACCGTGCGTCCAATTGTACAACATAACGCAATATGGTGATATCAGGTCATGTTTTGATATTCGTGAGATTTAACGACTGAGTGTCTGGTTTGATATCAGAAGTCATATTATATAAATGCTGATAAAGAGAAGTTTACACAAATATTTGACCCGTGGGGTACTAAAGTAGCTTGAACTTCGCAAGGGGGGGTATACATAAAAACAAACTGATAACGTCAGCACTATTGATGTGAATTAATATAATATTAAGAATTAATCGTAGACAAAATGATAACATAATTGTATTTTTCCATAGCTTAATATGAACGATTAATCTGTCGTATTAATTAAATAAATAGTCGTAGTACATTGTGATTAGAAAATAGATGCCGGCGGCGAATACTGCGCTAAGGTGGTTCGACATTGTGAGTAACTCGGATTTTAGAGAATAGACCAGGCAACTCCTTCTTTTGTTAATAGTTAGTGATGTAGCTTCAACACATACTGCGGATGTCTCGGAAAAGTTATGTTAGTTATGTTAACGCTGTCTTGCGTCCGTTGAGTTATTTATTGTATTTTAGAAGACCGTCGAGTGCTATCCGCAGGGAGTCTTTGGTTGAGGCTAGCATAGCCTTAGTCCCGGTCCAGACAGAAGCGAACGAACGTTTATAAGCGAATGCTCGGTCCGATGTGTATGGAAAACCGGATGCTAAAACAGGCGAATGCTAGGATTCTGCCTTTGTTCGCTTCTGTCTGGACCCGACCTAAGAGACTTAGATAATGAAAACCAATTATCATATGACAAAGAATTGTCACCACGGTACCAAGGTACCACGTAGTGGTCGTATGCTCCGTGTAGGTAGCTGGAATGGAAAGTTAATTTCTCAACGTACCTTGTGAAAAATAACCTGGGCCCATAGTTATAAAAGTATCTATTACATTCTTTCAGTCGAAAAAATTGATCTCAGATAATTTATTAGAAGATGTATTCAACAACATCGTTCAACTTTGACGCCCTCAGATATTTTTACATCCACAAGCAGATATCAACGAGATTCTTTTAACATAATAATACTTTATAAAAATACTATCATTATGACGTACACACGTCCTAATTTAAATTTCATTAAATTAAAATAAACACCGATTTATAAAATGATCAATGTATTAGTTATTTTTCAAAAAGTGTACACACCATTAGCTGACGTTTTAATAGACTTTACTAAATTATTAATATTCGATATGAAAGTATTGACGTCAGTTGTATTCATAAAACAATATTATTGTTTGGATGGTAAATTATAATGAAATAATACCTTATTTTGCACCAGCATCCGTAAACCTTTTTCTGATGAATATGTATGACGTAGTTTTCTTTCAATTCAATAACTTCAGTTAATAATACTGGTATACAAAGTATAGGATGCATTAATAATTGAAATTTTCTAACAGCCCTGCTGGTAGTTTTATTGTTTTTTCCGCTGTATAATGTAATGTGGTATGTATAGGTAACTATAGCAGACTTCTCAGTTCTTACTGGTTCTTGTATAGTAACGTTGAGAACAAATCTCTGTTCGAGCTCTTGATTAAAACTATGCATGCATTTAGTGCGAATTGGATTCATCGTTTAGAAGAGTTTATTATTTTTTTGGTAAAAGTGATGTTTGGTAGATTTTGATTTACGACGACACGAGTACGATAGGAGTCATTAAATAAAAGTGATACACGTGTTAATACACTCAATAGACACTCATAGCTTTAGTTTGAAGGGCTCTTAATCGTTGTCACACCACAACTCTCACATGACTCACATGGAGGCTTAATGCGTTATTCTAGGAAAGCAATATTGCCAACATTATCTATAATATTATTAACAAGCCCTGAGATAGACAAAGGAAAAGATAGTTTACATTGGCAGTAGTTTTGTGTATTACATGCATTATGCAATTGGTTTGATTAATATGTAAAACTTGAAAATTATAGTATTGTTAATTAAAAGAGGTACTTATATCATCATTTATCCGCAGTAAATAAATAAAAATAAAGACTTTGGAAACATTTCGAGTAGTTTTAATACGAAATCATTTTACATTTTAAGAAAACGTATGTTGTAAAATGTTTGACATTTTTTTAGATGTCTTAAAAGTCCTACAGTCCATGTTTAGGTAAATTGTTAATTTACTATAATGGGCACTGATACGTTCAATATTTTTCTTTCGCGCATGTATTCTATCTATTTCTAGTTAAGTTTTGTAATTTATTTTCAAAATGTTTTTTTTTAATACTTTTCAGCGGATCATTAAAAACAACTCCTTTTTCTAATAAGAAAAAGGTGTTTGACCACGACGAAATTGAAAAAGACAATATCACAATTTTTTTGTTTTCACTTTTTTCACACTGTAATGTTATCAACAGCTAAATTTGGAAGGCGGATTTAAGCGTTGTTTTTTTTCTGAACGAAATGTTTCAAGATTATTAATAACTATTAACACAATAAGATAAAAGCTATTATTTTTGTGACATTAGTAACATTCTAATACATTAGCAAGAGTATCGGAAATCTGTGGACAGCAACGATTGTAAATTCTATATAGACAGTAAGGCAATATCTAAAAGCGCCATTCCCAAGGATCGGTAAATCTGTAAACGTTGTTTTTATGGTATATTTAGTACTTTAGTAAAACTTACTTTTTACTGAATCTGTTCACTACTTGGTAATTCATTGTTTTTAGTTCGTTCACTTAGTATATAAGTTAGGGCTCAACTGTTGCGGCCCGTGCAGATGTAGTAGGCGGATCTTGTTTTGTGGTGACGCGAGTGTGTATTTTGGGAGACATTATCGATGTTTTGATATTTATTATTTCTTGTATATACTTGTATTCTTCGATTGCATTTTTTTATTTGATAATGTTTAAAGTAGAAAAAATCTCAGATAACAAGTCGGATTCGAACGGAGGAAAAAAAGAGAGTTTCTGTTAAATTTATCCTTCAAAACAGCACTGCCACTGGTGTAGGATATCAGTTTTTTTTTTAAATAGGGTAGGCTATGCAAATGGCAACGATGATATTAATATGCTCTGTGATTATTAACGCCTTTTTTCCGAAGACTGTGAAACATGAGTTTCCACAATACACAATTCATCTAGACAGGTAGTGGTAACGATTGGATGTTATTCAATTCCTTAACGTATTGTATATCAATGCATAATAATATGTTCAATATATCTATGATAACCTGGCATCTAACAAAGACCCAGAAGAACCGTACAGTGAGCTTTGAGAACAGTTGCTTGCGTCGGATACTTGGGGTTATTGGTCTGATTCTGTAACGAACTCGGGTATAAGGGGACTAAAAGTCAGCATCGGCGCTAGAGCTTACGGATGCCTTTCCAGAGTCTGGATCCTGTTTATCTCTTTTTCCGACCAGTGGGACTCCGGCGACCTGGAAGATCATTCTCGCTTAAAGGATACAGGTATGATCTGGGAGAAAGCGAAGCATCATGTGGTGGCCATATGCTCTGCATAGGGAGCGGATATGGCAGTGAGAGATCTATCTACGTTTTGCGTTTAAAAACGACGTCAAATGTAAAAGCGATTTTTTATGAAGTCGCTAGACACGGAGGCAGAATGATATTTAAAAATTGTAATCAATTATAATTATTTACAAAAAGAGCATACTTTGCAAAGTTTAAGGTCTAAATTCAAGATAATTAGAAATAGTATATCATTAAGATATCTGGTGCGGAAGCGTGTAGACACAATAAATATTATCAAAAATAAGTATAGTGTAATAGTTACATCATATTAATCATACTCCAGATTCCGAATTATAATATATTTTCGAGAAAATATTGTTTTATCAGATTTGAACTGACTACAATAATAAACAAAGCGTATAAATTACGCAATATTTAATGGCGACGAAATTATAATAGCAATTATTTATTATATTGATTGCCTAATATTAATACTACGTATCTGGCGTATACAATGAAAATTACTTTTTGTCACACTATTTGTTTTAAATATAGGCCACCGACTATAATATTCTGGTATAGATACAATTATTAAGACAAAAAGATTAAGACTAAAGATTAATCTCTCATATCTGAACATTGTAGTAGAAACTGGGCAAATATAATCCATACATTGCGTCATTTAAGATACTTTAAATTATTTAAACATTAATTGGTGAACATATACTTTTATTAATTCTTAGTAGAAATAAATCTAAAACGTACATTAACGAAAATATACTTTTAAGCTTACTGCAAATTATATAAAAACTCAATCACGGGCTATTAGAATTAGGTCACCGATGTAGTAATTGTATGCTTTAATTAGGCTGAATCCTTGGATTTTTAATTAGGAAACATTGTGTCTATTTGATGAAACGTTTTTAAGAGAGTGTAAATATGGAGTGGATGTCCATATCGAAAGATCTTCACCGATTTCCGATTAAAACATATTATTTGAAGCAGATATTTTTGTTACTAGGTGATGCGATAAGTAATATATGCAATGAAAATTATTGCGAATGATTATTTTCGTCTTATCTATAAGTTTAAATCTTCGGAAATATCAATTAACGTGATATCTATAATCCAAATTATCAGACTACCTGTTGTAAATGTAGATAATCAAAAATTATCAAGGATATTCTATTTATATTATAGAAGGACACTAAAGTATTTCTTCTGGTATTTTGAATATTCACATTCGATTGATTTTTTATTATAATAGTTTTAATTAAAAAACAATTATTGTTCTATTATTCTTTGTTGTAGTGATGAAAGTTTTTCATGATTTTCGCCACGAAATTCCAATTAATAAGCGAACGAGTTTTTTGAAGCTTGTGATTGTGGGTTCAAAACTCATAGCTGCAAAGGTATTTAAAAATATATTTCAATAATGTCCTACAAGGTCAACTGCTGGTGACAAAAAATCACAACACAAATTGTGGAGACTGATTTTCCCCATATTCGGAGGGAGCTTGATGAAATAAGCGATGTTGAGATGGAAAATGTAATCTATGTTTGAAGTATGTGCACCTTAAAGATCTTCCCAAGCGAAAATTGTCTTGATAATTATTTGTAATCTTGATAGTAATCAATCGATCGCTTAGTATATAATATTAAGCATCCTGTCATGTATTTTCATTTAATTTGCTGTGATAATTAAGCCTCCAAACTTTCAGTGGTTAGCTATATACAAGTACAATCAGAGGCATCACCACCGAAGTCATAAGTAATGTTAATATTAAAAGTGTGCAGCCATAGCAAGTGAGTGGGTCAGAATAAATTGCGAATAATTAAAACTCTTTTGTTCAGGCCGAAGGTGCTTTCAGTTCATCTTTAACTTCACGGTGATCAAGCTCTGTAGCTCTATTTCATACTCTTGTATCACCAACGTCATTATGGTATACGTGACCACTAGAAAAGTCAAGATGACTTATGACTTGAAAACTGAATCATGAAAAATTGCTTCACATTATATTTTCATAATAATGTGGTGATTTCCACGTCTGTGATTCATATGCATAGTTAAAAAATAATTCTTAGAAATATAAGGTGCATTTATCACTATTTGGATCGTTTGATTCATTGATAACAAATCACCATTAAACAATATTCTTATCAAAATAAATGCAATCGTGCTACTAAACGTGACTAATTTTGTTTACACATTTTCAGAATGATTTAATTTGTTTATTTATACATATGATATTGCGGACCAGATGCATCCGGCATAACAGATTGGTTATATTTTATAATCAATGTCAAATTCATTGTCTTGATGAGATTTTTTAATTCAACGAGGCAACTTTATTTTTTCCCTTATTTATTGTAGACACATAGAAATGATATATACATAAATGAAAACTTTCCGAAACGTGTAAATATGACTCGTTTCTTATATATGTGGTTAATCCGTTCATCTCCAGCGTATTTAGGGATTGCAAAATGAAATTCGGAATTCCGCGTATTTAGAAATTCGCGTTTGTTTTTGAATTCCGAAGTCCGAAAAAAAATATGCGAATTCTGAAATCGCCTTACGCGAGCTAAATAAAATGAGTAACTATAAAATTTTGTATGAAATAGTTTACCCACAGTATAAGTTAATACGTACAGCCAATATATTCTCAACAACTAACTTACTTTCGCATATAGTATTGGCGATGTATATTTACAAATCGCTCAGTCTGAGACTCATTTTCCTTGCAATTGTTTATAAAGTTTGCGTTAGTTCAAAATGACAGACAATCAATCATATAATTAAAAATAACTAAATAACATCGAAAATCGTTGAAGGGATAAGGATCGATTTATATGACAGGGCGGGGAGGCGGTAGGGGATTAAATTCATGTTTAATTTTCAACTATAAGTAGAATTTGTATCGATAACATGAACTTTGGTTATTGGTTATCTTATTTAAGTATTTTGCAATAATATCAATATAATTATGATATCTGATATAATTTTTGCTGTTGGACCTAAGACAACAAAAATAAAAATTGTTTGTGACGTGAGCTCAAATCATAGATAAATGTAAAATTTTGTTTTTTTTAAGAAATATTACCAAAACCAAGATGTGATGACAGATTTTATATAAATAATCATCTTTTACACTTTACAGCGTTATGGCCAAATTATTATACTGACAACATTGTCAATGCATCTCACAAACCTCGGATAAAATAAGACGCTGCATATTTACGATGTTGTTTAAAAAAGTTCTTCCATCAACTGAACAGAATATTGTATTAGCATCTTGACATTTTTTGGACTTTGCGAAAACCACTGCGTGCTGCCAGATACACATGATCATAATGTCTCATATTATAACATCACCGGGCTTGTTTCCGATTCAGATCCTTGGATGATTTCCTGTTTCAGAAGTTTTAAAAAATGATCAGAGACGATATATAATATTTTCAGTGCTGGGCAGACAATATTATTTTGGCCGGTAATATTCTAATATATATGAATTTATACCATTTTTACATTGGAGAAAAATGAAACCAGCATATTTAATTTTTACAAATTTAAATTATGCCGATATTATTTATAAGTCCCATCACCATTCGTTGGAAGTCATGGTTTAAATCAATAAAATATTTTGACACGTATTTTGATCAATTAATTATTACATTGTTTCAAAGCGCTCACAGTAAATGAAAGTAAGGATAAAGTAATTGCCCTCTATAAATCTATTATAATTTTAATAAAAGATGAGTGAAAATGTGTGAATGAAATTCGCATTAAATGTATATTATATTTAATAGAGCAATTAAAAGGATCTACATATTCTTTTGCCATTTACTATGAAAAGAAATTGAGGGTATAAAACGGAGCCTACAAACTGATATTGATGTGGTTGTTCTGCTACTACTTCTACTTTCTTCCACTGGTGAACGCAAAAAAAGCACTGGAATTTTTTTCAAAACGTTTTTTTCAACAACTTTTGTCAAATACAAAAAGTTGATTAAAACCGAATGTTTTGCATTTATTGTTGAATAGATTCGTTGTTGAATGATACTTCAGCAAGTTAGTACAATTTAATAGTAACAGATCGTTTCACTAATCTAAAAGATTCATCCGTTGAAAAATGTTCTATGCTTATCATAATAAATACCAATTTCATGTTAATATAAGTTTTTTCCTGCAATACTTAATATAACTTCTACTTTTAAATTTCGAATATTTAAAACAAAAAATTGAACGCCTTTTTTACCCAATGCCGAAATGACCTGTCAGAAGTGATGCTTATACGAAGAGCAATGGCTATGTTTAACTGAATCACTTCGGGTATCGATCTATTCTACTTAAGCAAGATTGAGTTAGACAATGTTGGATCATTGTATGTATCTAATCATTTCTGGATTAGATAATTTATAATTCGGCAGAGTTTCTTAGAATTTTTTTCTCTATAATTTGTTATACAAATGTTATTATATTTATAATATGTAATGTTCTATTAATTAAATTATTTTTATTTTATACCTTTTTTATTTTAACATTTTTAACTTGTAAAAACATTTTATTTATTGTATTACGTATCTATACAAAAATCATAGAGTACAATGAATGAACAAAAAATTATAAACAGGAGTTTGTTTAGTGCAGCTTTATTTTCTATAAATATTCTATTACTAGTTTATATTACATAAATTCAATCATTAATCAATCAACACTTTCATAACATCGAACAAACATTAAATAAAAATAAACAAGGTATATTTATACATTCATGCATAGTGTATTCATATATTGAATTATATGATAAGTAAAAACATTGATTTTTCTACAAATATTACAAATCACAAGAGTGATATAGTTTGAAAAATATCACGAAGATATTATAAACGTCAAAACAATCCTGCTTCCATTTTTGAAATTTAAAATCTAAGCAAAACAATAGCATACATCGAAAAAATTATTATGCAACGTAGGAAAATATGCAATTCACTGTCATTACTTTACATAAAAATAAAGAAGAAGCTATCATTCGTCATAAATTACAAACAGAAATAAATAATACCTAAATACATTGCTCAAAAATACTAATTCTAAAGAACTTATAAAATAAAAATCAGTCGAAGTCAGCGTAATAACATCTCTATGAATATCTGTTGCGAACTTGTCTGAAGGTTTCACTGCTCTGTTCTGGTGCTTCTTTCAGTCCAAAGTTGCAGGTTTTGTTGTATTTCAAGAATCCTCTTTCTTGAACATCTTTGGTCTTCCTCCAATAAACGGTTTGAACTGCATTTCTTCCAGCAATGTAGCGAGTAGCAGAACCCACGATCATCCTCTCCATTTTGAATGAATTCAATTTGTTAACGTCGAACACTGTTTAACAAAAGAAGAAAATCTTTTCTGGTATTTTTTTCTTCTTAAGTTGGCACGATTGACACTATTACTTTCCAATGTTTGGATAATTGTGAAATAATATGTTTAATCAATATTGTCTTAAGTAAGCACTGCCGAAATTAAATATATTACAATATATATTTCAAGACTTTTAAGACAAATAATAATGTATTGGATACTATTGTCTCTCAAGGCACAGTTGTGGAATAATACGGATCTAGTAATACTCGGTCTTTTATAGTCGCCATAGCCGCCATGTTATGAATATACCTATTATTGAATGTGACGTATGATGTATGCATTACAACGTTATAATGTTTACTGTCAATAATTGACGCGTAAATTTGATGATCCACCAAGATCAAAGATCGCTAAAATCACAAAAAAAATATGATATAATTTTTATTATATTTCTCACGCTGGATGGTTGCGTAGCTTGGAGATTAGACTTGTTTATACGTATAATTCTTTCCAATGTCTTAATATATTATATTGTTATTGTACCTTACAAAATAACTATTATTTGCTTTTATATAGGCGTGTATGATTTTATGAAGTTATGGACATTAGTTATTCGATTTGCAACATATCTCAACTATGCGTGCATTTGATTTAAGCGCATTTTCGGTAGATAGCAAGCGGAAGTGAGAGTGAGAATATGGTATGTGTTATCAAAAACGCGCAGAACAAAATAATACAACACCAACCCATCATTATTTGTTTTTCCACCCACAGCCCACAATGCATATAATTATAATGCCAGTTATATCCCTGGATAATCTTTAGTTATCGTGCACTAGAGTGTGGACGATTTCAATTTCTATAAAACCCTGCTAATGTAAAGCGTTCATGAGAAGAGACCTTCCCGCTCGTCGTGATATATGGCGATTTATTTTACCATGGTCGCTACGATAGTGTAAAGAAGACCACTCCAGATAATGAAGTACATGAATCTGCGTATTGTCAAGACTTATTATTTAGTCAGATTTTTCATATTATTGCTCAACCCATTAGGCATCCAGTACTGCATCTTTGGATCTTAATCCCTACAGCTCTAGAATTCAAACCAATTTAACCGTTAAAAAAGTATCCCACGTAAAAATCAAATAACGGTGGATCTGATTGTCGAATCGATTCCAGAAGCTGTTTCATTTCTACTGACACGCAGCAATGGGTTCAGAGGATGTGATCGGCATTTTATAACTTACCAAATAAGAAAGTAGGAGATTCTCAAAGACTAAGCTTTCAACGTACGGAGCAAAACCACCGTGACTGGCTAAGAACTGAGACTCATTGGCCTGGAGACAGTTTGTTCATCCATACGCTACAATACATTTGAAGAAAAGAGAAAATATGTGTATCTATAGATTATCGGGTTCTATCTAGTTTCCGATCATCAACAATACTATTATAATACTATAATAATACGATACTATGCCAAAGCTAACAATGATTAATAGCGTTCTTGATCGAACGAGAATACTTTGAATTTTAAAATGTTCGGTCAATAGTTCACCAATTCAGATCTAGAACGAGCATTATTAATAACATTTTAAAATTTACTTCATAAACAATCGTCCAGGTTTTTGATAGATGGCAAAATGGGCATCTTTAATGTGCTAGACATTGTTACAATTATGCAGCTTTAACGTGACAGTTTAATTGAAGACATTGCTTAAAATAATAGCACCCAGTTGTGAGGGTCCTGAAAAACTGAAGGATATTCACTGAGAACGGAATGTTCGACTACGAGCTGTAGCGCTACGACAGTTCAACAATATTAGTCGTTTTTATAATCATTTTGATTTATTATGAATTTATTCATTAAATCGACTGAGAATATTTCAGTTATGTTTACGCAAAACGATTCGAGAGGTGAAATATATCACTTGGCAACAATCCCGTTCTAAAATAATTGGACATTGCGAAACTTGAATGTATCCAATCCTATATACCTTGAATATCTCAAAACTGGTAGGTTGTCAATTCTATCTTTTCTACATACGTAGCCCAAATATAAGATTTTTAAAATCTAGAAAAGCTGAGCAATAGTAATAAAATATAATTATTACAAGCGGGACTGATTGTCTATGGGCTTTCATTATACAGAGGGGTAGCTAGAAAAAGTTCAACTACCAGTGAAATCAGTATATTGTTTGGGAAATTCCGACGGAAACATTGATGCCCGATACACCGGCTTATGAAATATACCATTACCGATTTGTGAAATTATAACCATATGCTAATTAATGTTTTTCGTAAATATCTAACACCGAGTAATCCAACT
The DNA here is from genome assembly GCA_022683975.1 of Rhyacophila evoluta. Lineage (NCBI taxonomy): Eukaryota > Metazoa > Arthropoda > Insecta > Trichoptera > Rhyacophilidae > Rhyacophila > Rhyacophila evoluta. Next base: position 16,101 of record JAGVSQ010000604.1, on the reverse strand, counting down.
CCTCACTCAAATTTTTTTAAATTTTAATCCAAGATTTTTTTTCTCTTTTTATCAAGCTTTTAAATCGAATGTTTTACTATTTTTATAAACAAAGTTATTTAAAAGTATGCAACGACTTCATTAATTATTTATACTAAAAACGTAAACTTAGTGTACGTAGCATATAATATATTCCTCTACAATAAGAAGGTCGGTTATATTTATATTGATTATATTTTACAAAACATAGTGTCGTGCTATTCGTGCGATCCATTAAACCCGTGTGATGCATTCAAATACTTAAAAATATATCAATTACTTGAACTTGAACTCGTGATAGAGCGACTCAGCTTCGCGCCCTTATCTATTGAAGCAAAGTATTTGACTTTCATATAAAATTCCGTTTATATCTATGTTACGATGTGATTTAAAGACCTTACAGCGTACATATTTGTTTTAGACGTTTTTTGATCATGAAACTCATTCGTAAACATAGTATGGGAGAGGAGAAAAAGTTTGGACAGTGGCATAGCTACCGAGGAATGGTTGGTGCTGTTGCTATGTAGCTACGCCACTGTGTTTGGATACTTGGATACAGTCATGTATTGTTAGATGATATTCTGTCAGCAAAGCACTGACCCAAGTAATCATTTTGCTGCTGAAAATTTTGTGATGAATATGAAGATTATCTCAATTTTATTCTCAATACAGAATTGAATCACAATATCGATCAAGATGTGGCTGCCTTAACGACACGTGTAATATCCAACCATCCATTGAAAGCGTATCCGACGCTTTATTTCACTGATTCCATCGGATTGAAAGTACATATCCGGCAATTAGCGACAACGCAACAAATGCCAATAAATTAGATTTCAGCACTAAAGTGTTAAAGATGGATAATCGTCTTAATAGGAAGTAAAATTTTATTTAACGGTATAGAAATACATATTATCATTTTAATCATTTCTGTATGAAATGAATTATTTTTTAATGTATGTCATGAATCTCGTTTTATCAGCAACAACAAAAAAAAAACAATGTATAAATAATAAAGATTATTTTAATTTATGTATTATATTTTTGGAATATGAATTTTGGATATTTTTAATTTATTTATTTACAGAGTGGTTTTAATGATTATTTTTATTTATTATTATATTATCATTGTTATTCAATAAATATAATAAAATAAAAATGATTGATTATGGTTATTTATCTACAGATTTCTTACAAATATATATTTATAGCGATTTACCTAATTCATAAGTAGACAGGTTCAGATACAATTTTCGCCAAATCAACATATTGTTTTGAAGACAGATTTATTTTGTTTTCCGGACTTCAATTTGATTATGAAATTATGTTTCAGTCCCGAATTATTGTCTCAATTATATGACCTAATTATTTACGTGAATTTCTTAGAAGCCTTTGGCGCTCCCACGATCTGTTCATATTTGCGGTAATCGGGAAAAGGGAGAACACGGTTGTTATCATTTACGTTGCAACTCAACTGACCAACCCGCATTTTGTCAAATTTGAAGCATTTTTTGTGAATAAACGAACTCAGTATGTCTTAATCACCATATAAATATTTTTAGTTGTAGGTTTAACATGAGTTTTCTCTTCAAATCTACAATACTTTTTTTCAGACTGCCACTGATTGAATACTTTCTATATAGGTCTACATTGAGAATTCAAATCAATCATTTACAAGATTGCCTGTTTTGTTGTAAAGCTAGACCAGATATATCGAAAAAAATATTGGAACAAAATTTGAAATTATTGTTATTTATATGCCCTTAGAAAATTTTAGGACGTCATTGCGGCAACTAGGGAAATTTGAGTTTACGTAGTTTCTCGCCGAAATTTTTAGTATTTATTCTTAGATTAATTTTGGATATGGTGTATAATTATTAAATAAACATCGACTGTTGAAAGGAAAAAAATGTAACCCTCAACTTTTCAAAATAGCTTTTGAAATTAATGTTTTGATTAATTTAAATATCAGCTGATTTGAGACAATTTTTATTATAATTATTTGATTTATCAACTGGAATATTTTTACTGTCCAAATATATTAAATTAATTAGCTGTAACAAAAAACAAGTTGAAATATTGTTTTTGTTTGATATTAAATGTTATTACGTCACCGGTTCAAACCCGTCAATCGAAATTAAGTTTCTCGCCATAACTCTGACCTATTCCGATTAGTAATAATTGATAATTAGCTATTCGAAGTTCCTGAGTTATTGGTAATTGACGTCAAAATCTAATGAAATAGTACGTATACGTGTAGTTCCATGGGAATTGGAAAAATAATCAATTAATTTGCTAATCAAATGAAATGACGATGACAATTTAACACTAATACAAGATGTAGATGTAGATTTGCTATCTACATTCTGTATAATGTATAGACCTATTTGAGCCGACTCAATGTACCGGCAGCCCGGGATTCTCCAAAAGAAAGAAAAGGTTGAAATAGTAAGTGCAGTATTGTTTCAATCCGGCGTTTTAAGATGGAAAAGGCATTTTTTCACTTTTTCCTTAAGTTACTTTTGATGACACGCAAAGTTGCCAAATCTGTAGTGTAAATTCACGTGGAGCTTATTATTTTAATCGGAATTACCATACGATAATTATGTATTTAGGTAGTAAATTCATACCAATATTTACCTTCTAATATTTTTATAACTATACTTAAAAGGAGCGCTGAAATTGCCCATGGCGTCCCTGAGACGCATTCTTACATATTGTATTTTACGACGATTAGTAGTTGATAGTAAATCACTTAACATTGGGTATCTATTTTCTCCTATTTGAAAAAAATCTATGTGACTATTAATTTGAACTAGGTATCGATTTTTGAGTGCAAATTTATCAACTTGGTCACGTACATAGTTGTTGTATAATTAATAATAATATTATATCGCATCACATAATTAAAATGAAATATGTATAGCCCATCTCTATGTACGTAATTAAATCAGTTTATTACAATAGCAGAGAACATAACCATTTAACTGAATGATCATTATTCACTATAATTTAATGATAATACTCTTTTTATATTATTATTTCAATTAGATTCGCAAGATGGCAGGTAATTCAACTAAACTTATGCATTCTTAATTAATTTATGTTGCATTCATTTTATCACAATCAAAAAATTTTGTTGATTTAATGACAGGATTATATTACATGTTTTATTGACTTATCAATAATATTTTTTAAAACTTTCGGAAGATAAGATTGATCGACTTACCAGAGACGCATTATCCTTTGTGGCACGCATGTTTTATTGGGTCCCCACAGCCGCTTGTTAGCATTTTTTTATTGTGTGATATTCCTAATATAATATTTATGATGTATTTTTGAAAAAAAAACAATGAGAGAATGCCGGATAGTGAAGGTTTCAAGAGAGAAACGTCAAAAATTTAAATATTTCCCTTTCACTAAAATCCAAATAGATTACCATATAATTATTTTAATACACATGAAGTTAATATGCAAAACCAGGTACGAGAAATGCATTATAAAACTTAGAATGTTTAAAATATCCTTGTAAAACCTCGTTTACAATTATTGATACAATCCTACAAGTATATATTTTTTATCATGTCCACGTAGAAAATGGAGCTAGCTTATGGATCCCACAGTGTGGGAATATCAAGCCCAGATAATAGTGTAGTTAGCAAGGTTTTGTTTAACGTGAATGCGTATTTTGAGAGTTTTCATGTTCAATTGGTTTGGTAGTTTGAAAATTGGTATTGGTATCCAATTCATTTTTTTTTGATTGAAAAAAAAGGAACTTTATCAGCTGTAGAGTTTGAACCAACAAGTTGCAGTAACGAGACTAGTGAGCATACTTTTCGATTACCAGTGGGTTTTAAGGAAATATTAGCATCAGTACAAATACAAAATTGGGAGATAAGTGTAAAACGGTCGAACACACATGCTATCTGATTACGTTTGTCTGTGATTTTTGCATAGTCGTATTTTATATTCTTTTTGTCATCAACATACACGCAATATCCTAATTGGTATGATTTTTTATTTATTTCAAGTAGCAACATTTTATAATTTTCATTTAGTGGCTTTGATAAATTTACCGTGAAGATAATGTATGTTTGCGGTAGTTATTTCATTTTGTCATATTATGTGTAACATTTATTCCTGATGTCGGTCCTGGATAAGTAGCGGTCATAAATATTATCGAGCTATCTCTTCTTGTAATCATGTAGGTACTATATTAACTGAGGCTATTATTTACAAACACGGTTGCCTTTGAAAAACGTAATAATAAATAATAATAATAAATAAATTGTTTTATATTCCCATATATACAACTCTGCGATAGTTGCAGTTGATATTTTGCATGTCTTCAAGCGTAGTTCGAAGCTCCTTTCGAAAATCATTCGTTACAAAATATTAATCATTGTTAGTTTTTCAAATGGAATTGGAATAAGCCGTGTTTGCAAATGCCCTCAATTTAGATAATTACCTTCGGAGTTTAACTCAATTAAGATTTTTTGTTATCCGTTTAGATAAACTGTATATTTATCAAAACATCTTATCCAGAGAATTCGATTTTTTGATTTCTGAAGTATGTAGGCAGGGACATCATTAGTCCGCGCGGTGCGCATTCTAATACAGAATGTAATGTAGTTCAGTACGATACGTCGTTGGTGACTGTGGTTGGTTGAGAGTTTTAATTTTAATCTGGAGAAGAAGAAAACAATATCGAATTGAAAATGACGTTTTCTGGCAAAGTAGTTTTAATAACTGGAGCAAGTTCGGGAATCGGAGCTGCGACCGCAATCCATTTCGCCAAACAAGGTGCATCGCTGTCATTGACAGGAAGAAATTCGGATAACCTCATGAAAGTTGCTGAAGAATGTGAAAAATTGGGATCGAATTTAAAACCGTTTACGATAACTGGCGATTTACGAGTGGAATCTGATGTTCAAAACATTTTAGATTCGACGATAAAGCATTTTCAAAAATTAGATGTTCTCGTGAATAACGCCGGCATATTAGAGATGGGCAGCATTGAAAATACCAGCTTGGATCAATACGACCGAGTAATGAACACAAACGTTCGATCGGTTTACCAGTTAACTATGTTGGCTGTTCCTCATTTAATCAAAACGCAAGGAAATATCGTAAATGTCTCGAGCGTTAATGGGATTAGATCGTTTGCTAATGTGTTGGTATACTGTGTTTCCAAGTCGGCATTGGATCAATTCACCAAATGCGTTGCCTTAGAGCTTGCACCTAAGAATGTCAGAGTAAATTCGGTCAACCCTGGTGTAATTGTTACAGATATTCATAAAAGAGGCGGTATGGATGATGAAGCTTATCAAAAATTTCTAGAACACTCGAAACAAACTCATGCATTACAGAGAGCGGGTCAGCCTCACGAAGTTGCCGAGTCGATCGCGTTTTTAGCTAGTAGCTCTGCAAGTAATATAACTGGAGTGACATTGTCAGTTGACGGAGGAAGACATGCAATGTGTCCTCGATAAACACTTCAATATTTAATTAATTTAATGTTAACCTGTCCATTGTTTGCAACACTAATATCTGCTATCTGTAGTTTAATTGAGTTTTTAAAATTTAAATCAAGAAACATCACGAAATTACATTTTGTTTCGATTACAGTGTATATTTATGTTTGAAAATATATATTTTTCTTTTGTTCCGATCTTATATTATACAAATAAAATGTCCTTTTTGATAATTGGGGTATTTCATTTAATGCATGTTCCTTTTTCTAAATACGCAACTCGTTTATTGAACTTTAAGAAATATACTCTCACATTTCACCACTGTCCAACAGATGTAGATTATAAACTCCTTAAAATATAGGATTAATGTTACATTTACGTTCTTTAAGGGAATATATAGAAGGAAACATAAATAGATTTAAAATACATTGTAATACAATAATATACTCCAAGAGGGAGTGGCGTAATATACGTTTAAATAACACTCGTTTCATCCTGCTAGTGGGATTCTAAGGTATATAACAAGAGTTTTTGTATGCCTTTATGTTTATTATACAAAAAGCATGCAATATCAAATGAAAAAAATATTAAAGCTCGAGTCATAAAAATCTGTAGCAAGTTACTGAATATTACTATGGCAGCTTTGACCCGCTCTATTATTCTAGATTCAACATAGATGTAATTGTTATTGTCTTGATAGATAGATATGTACATTATTTTGCGAGAACATTTTATAGCTATGCTAACAAACTGGTTACCAGAAACGGGCCGTGACTACACCTGAACGTAACAAAGGTTTGAGTTTAATAATATATTTTTTTCTATTGGTTGTTCTGTTAATGTCGAGGAATTCTTGAAAATGAACGATCAAACGAAACTGGATTATGTAATTTTTCGTTAATTGTATAGTTCAATTAGCCATAAATAAACTTTCAAATATATCGTTAAAATGTAGCTATATTTTCATGAAACCATTCAATACAATCAAGATATCATACACACGGCAAAGATTATATTATTAGAAATATGTTTTGAAATTTAATCTGTACTTCACCTATATGAATTAATGAATATGATTATTATGTTTATGATATTAATACAATTTATCTGCAATAATTGAAATAGAATCTTATATGCCGGCAATCAAAAATAGGTACTGGCATACGAAAATGTTTTATATTTAGATTATTATGTTTGTCGGCGGGTAGATATTTTTCGCGAGATACAGATATCATTTTGACTTGTTGACGTGCGGTGGTGTTGTTATGCTGTCGTGATTGTTATTTACTGATAGTGGATAAGTGATAACGTCTTATAATAATCCTCAATTTTTTATTTTTTCAATACAAATTTAACCTATAAAAGGATAGCAGTGAACGAGGCACTATGAATTTTGCTGGAAAAGTTGTTTTGATAACTGGAGCGAGTTCTGGAATTGGGGCCGCCACTGCGATTCATCTGTCAAAGCTAGGAGCAATTCTTTCGTTGACCGGCAGGAATGTTGAAAATCTCAATAAAATAGCTGACGAGTGTAAAAAGTCTTCAAATTCTTCACAGCCGTTCGTCGTAACCGGCGATTTAACCAGCGAATCGGACGTACAGAATATTTTGGAATCTACGATTAAGGAATACGGAAAATTAGACGTTTTAGTTAATAATGCCGGAATCATTGAAACTGGAAGCATCGAAAACACTAGTCTTCAACAGTATGATAGAGTCATGGGTGCAAACGTACGTTCAGTTTACCAGTTGACTATGCTTGCTGTTCCATATTTGGTGAAAACACAAGGAAACATCGTCAATGTCTCCAGCGTAAATGGAATACGGTCTTTCGCTAACGTATTGGCGTATTGCGTATCGAAAGCAGCCGTTGACCAGCTCACCAGGTGCATCGCTTTGGAATTGGCCCCGAAGCAGGTCAGAGTAAATGCTGTTAACCCCGGTGTAATAATAACTAACCTTCAAAAGCGGGGCGGTATGGATGAGGAAACTTATCAAAAGTTTTTGGAGAGATCCAAGGAAACTCACGCCTTGCAACGGCCTGGAAATCCTGAAGAGGTGGCTGCTACTATCGCATTTTTAGCCAGCAATGCAGCTAGCAATATAACTGGAGTGTCATTGCCTGTGGATGGAGGTCGCCATGCCATGTGTCCTCGATAACTTTTATTACGAGAATTAAGTATAATTGGTATGCCAACATGAATATTCCATTGCACAAATATAGAACAAATCATCATGCAAAAATATGGGTTGCTACTTTTCAGAACACTTACAAAATGGATGACTTACATTGGTACATCTATAACACTAGCTGCGCTGTTTTATACTCATGCTTATAATGATTTATATATTTAATTTTACAAATGAATTAATTAAAAAATATCTACATTATAAGATACCTCCTGCCGCTTACTTCAAATATGAATATTAGTACATATTTATGCCTATATAGAAAAATAAAAAATAATTGATTGGCGGTCCTCGATTTTAATCTCAAAAATCATTGTAATCTGTACACCTTCATATAAATATAACGTATGCCTCAATATTTGTCATACATATGAATTGTGAATATGTCATCAGATGAAACACAGGCCACAAGTGGAAGTGTCAAGAATTCAAATAATTTTGAGTTTGATAAAAATCAACATAACACATCCTGTGGCACAGTGGGGAAGCTAGTGAATTGATTAGAATCAAGGGTCGAGTCCTGTAGCAGCTCAAAAAGTCTATACATTTTAATACTTATTTAGACACATTATAATGACCCATAAGGCTTGACCAATTTGTTGACAACTAGACATCACAATTCAAATATATCTTTCACAACAAATTTTTATTTTATAGACATCATTACACTTTGATGGAATATTTTTAGAAAGATATATTCATTTAAATTATATACTGTAACATTATTTATTAAGCTTATGAAGAATTGGGGCCATATCATGTAAGTGTTTTATTGTTTGTGAAATATTTGTTCATATCTATGCTTATTTGTGTTATGGAGGCTTATTACTTGTTGACAATGCAAAAAATTAATCATAAAAATATGGAAACAACTGCACGATTCAGCATTATTGTTTCAAGTATTTTTATGTACGTTAAAGTGAAAATAAGGATAGAAATTATTTAAATTTAAATGTTGATATTTTAGTTTTTGAAAATATATTTTTGTATCTCATCGTAGAAAACATTTACAAGAATAACATTCATAATATAAATATTTTTGTTACATATGTCTGGTCTTTCATTACCTCTTTTCCACTACGAATGATCCTTCTTGTACCAGGATGAATATCTTTATTAAGTAAATATTTAGTTTTGAATAACATTTATTACCATTCAAATGAAACGTACCAGGGGACATGCAAAAAGTTTATTCACTTTGAGGTGGCTAAAGTCGCATTTGACTCTGCAGGCTGTCTGGGATTGTAAACATTTGGCTGGTACTACTAAGATGGTGACGAATCAGGGCTCCTGGCGAAGACTTTGAGGAACTGAGATATGGAATGGACTAAGCAACATCTTGTTATGTTAAATGCATGTTTTTACTCTAATTAATTAATGCAACTGCTGCAGTAGAAACAAATCCTTATGCCAAAATCAAGTCTGCTAAAAGTACGAATAATTAAGTACCTTTCAAATGGTGGAAAACTCAAAATTATTCATTAGCTAGAACATGGAGCAAGCCTTTTAGATCTGTTTGACAATTTTGATATTGTGGAAGAGTAAAAATGTCAAAATATATTATACCTAAAAAACAGTGTAACCAAAATGTTGGATTTCCAGCCTTTATTTTATCTAGCCTGTAAATTATTTTAAAAGAAACGCACGTATGTGATAAAAGATACCATATATTTATTTTAGCTTAGTTGATTAGTAGTTCAGATTAGCTTGTACAGATTTATTTAAATCAATAGATTACTAAATGCTTGAGAATCTGCAATTAGTATACGGAATATGATATGTAATTAATTCACTTTAGCATGCCACCAAGGACTAATAGTAACAAAATTTTTAAAAAATGTCTTGCCTTAGTTTTCTGGTAAATTGTTAATTAAATCTGAATACTTGCATACTGGAGAATTAACCACATCATCGGTGTTCATTCAATACCGCATATGAGCCAATAAGTTCAAAAAACATTTTTTGACGCTTTCGGTTGAACGGCATAAGCCATATTGGTCGGTACATTCAGATTTTTAAATTGACCAATACACTACTTTTAATTGGTTTAAGTCGATACTGCAAACGCATCATCCCTATATCAGGAATATTAGCTAGCTTACGTGATGTAAAGGGAAATAATGAATTTCTCAGTATCCACCGAGTCAGGAAACTGAGAGCGCCAATAGTGGGCTCCAAATAGTTTCAGTTAGGTAAGAGCTAGGGGTAAAAAAGAATCATCCCCATTAAGAAAGCAAGCAAGACCGCGTCCTGTACATTTTGAAAAATTGTTCTTCCGCAGTATTACACTTACACCGATGATATAATATAATATTGATATTCAAACTGAATATTATGGAATTTTTGTTGTTTAAAATGAAAATATTTCATTTGAGAAAAAGGTGTATAAAAATAAAGCAATACTCATTATCATTTTTACCTAACTATATTATTTGGTTTCAAATATCTAGGTATATAATAAAATCATAAATTTATTTTTAAAAAGGTACAGATATCATCTCATAATAACCTCATTAATCTAAGTATTTTCTAAAACATAAAAATAGCAATGTTGAAATAATATATTATAGATCAGCAACTAAATAATTTGTATTATGGTAAAAAATGAATACAGGATTAGACAAAATATTGAGTTGTCAGAAATAATGTTTTTTGTACATATTCACATGTAATAAAGTTAGTATGTAATATTTATTGAAAAATAATGGCAACCCCTAATAAGGATTTGTAGGAGATTCATTGGTAGTCAAGTGACTAATATAGGATTTGCTGAATTATTATCTATTATATTTATAAACAATAAACAAATTTAATTTAAATAACATTAAGGCAATAACGCCATTCTTTATACTTTTTCATACATCATATTAGATTTATATATAGATATCCTAAAATGACAAAACTGGTCTTGATATTTGAACATAAAATGTGCGGTAAACTATTTGGTGTTGTCTTATTATCTTCATATAATGGCTATCCACCAATTAACAATTGTCATATGCTAAAATGACACATTGAAGTTAAAAAGATTTTATTGATATCAGAAATGAACTCTAAAAACTATATCAGTTTGCAAATGTTTCCCCATATGTGCTCCAGATATTTTTTGGCGAAGAAAATTTCATTTCCATAAAATCATTTTCATATACTAAATCAAAGGCCATTTTGGATGAAGTTTTTAAAACAAAGGATTTTAAGTTATATTCAACGGGTGTACTTTGTCCAATATTATCGTCATTAATTAACCAAAAGCCATTTATTTGTTCATATTTCGTAAAATTCGCCATGTCTGTATGCTCAGGAATGACAGATTGCACAATAGGTAACCCATTGTCTTGCAAATCTTTACACAATTCGAAAATACGGCTACTTGTGGCATTGTAAATTACAGTATTGCCAAGTATAGCCACCGCCATGGCAAGTTTAAGAAAATTATTAAAATCGGACGTTGCACCGATATAGACGACCCCGATAGGTCTTAAAATTCTCAGGCAAATCTTCTTATCTGAGATGATGCACTCATTTTTACGATTCGTACAATTTTCAGCAGCGTAATAAAGATATTTAATTACATCATCGATTATCCACTTTGGTCCATCTACAGTGCCCTTTTCATGACTGAAAATGAATTAAAAAAATTAAGAAAATAATATTTCTGCTTAGATTGGGTATTATTTAGCTGAAGAAACTTATAAAACAGAAGACACTTTCACAAAACAAAAATCCTTGCAAATGTCAGAGCAGCCATGTTGTAATATGCGAAATGCTGCCCGCTCATTTGCTGCCGTCACGAGTTTTGTATTTTATCAAAACTACATCTCAGTTTTATCGCCGTTGGGAACTTATCGACCTTTCATTATTGTGAGAAATAGGCGCTAGGGTAGAACCTCATATTCAATTTAAATTTGAAAAAAAAGCACTTATGGTATATAGGAACTATACGACTTATTTGTAAACAGAAAAAAGAATTATTGAAATCTTTTGCTGGGCAATTTATGATTTTTTCCCCATCATACTACTTTTCGAAAGAGTATAAATTTCATCAGCAAATTTAACCTATTTACTAAAAAAAAATCAGCACTATGATTATGATTAACTAGTCAAAATTGGTTCAACATCACAAATTAAAATTAATATAATGTTATTTTGGAAATATAAAAGAGACAATATACCCATAATATTCTCGTCTCTTTTTAAGAGCTTCTGCAACCTTCAGAAAGATATTTGATCTGGCATCGTTGTTTAATTTTCCCCATGTGACTTGTAACTTCTTCGCTGTACTAACACACGTAGCAAAATCATTGCTGAAATAATAATAAAAAATGAGACATTTTTCTAATGTGTTAAAGAGAGAATAAAATTACGAGATGTTGTATTTCTTTTTGAAGAAGTGAGAAGATGAGTTGATTGAAGAGAAATAATGCCTCCTTGGTTATTTTTATAGTACATTATATTGTTTGTGGTGAATGTTGAGCTGAACTCAATGTAGAGTCTCAATGATAAGTACAGACAGATGAACGGCAGGGTCTCATAGCAATAATAATCTATTTTTAATCATATCCATATCTAATTATATAAAGCCATCTTGCAGTATTTTCAGGATGCCTTATCACTAGCAAATCGCTTTGCATTCTCAGAAGTCACGCCAGCAATTCTTAACTATGCCGATTTATTATTGAATTCATGTACATCATGTTTTCAATAATATTAGGATCCCAAAATTCAGTTGAAAGAATAAGCAAGCAGAGTTGAGGCTCTCCAGAAGTATCCATAGAACATTGCCCAAGCAGTTCCTAAATAATTAATATTTTCGACTGATGGTGCTTGATGGAAATTGATTTTAAATTCTAAATAGTTGACATAACAGGGAACTGCTCGGTCCATTCCCTAATTTTATAGTTCTTTATGAAACCAAACAACCTCAATCTGTCATTGAATTAAATATGGTTTCATCTTTTACACAGAGAACAGTAAACTTTTGTATATCGGTATGCTGTCAGCACTTTTAATAAAACATTTCTCACTTGTCAAGATCGTGAGTCATGAGATTTATTTACTACTATAAGATTATAAAAAATGCCTTCCCAAATACCTTTTCATGTTATCCTTTTCATGATTCATCAAGTCAAGGATAGGTGCATTAGTATTTTTTTTAAATTCCATTGTATCGAGTATTCCTGTAAACCAACAGATTGTTGTTTTGTAGATCAATGATTATTATACCATCCTTTTATTTGAAATGGTATTTCAGAGTATTAAATAATTATGATGTCAAAAATGAACTACTAAACTGTTGCATGTTATTAATATGTATATTTAAACATTTATTGTTACTTCATGAATGGGAATAAAAATATTCAAAACAGTGGCAGTATTACCCATTTCATTATCTATGCAGATCCATTCTCTCAAGTATTCATAAAAATGACCCTTACCCCTTTTGATGACCAACCGACATCCAATGTCCATTGTTGTCAATCTAGCGGTACCCATAGACCAAAATTTTCAAAACTTGTAGAATAAAAGATGAAAATGCTATTAGCACATACATACCTTGTTTACCGCCTAAAAACTCTTTATCTATCTTTGATCTCACTTCTATTGGGATGGTTGGACAAATATGGCCGAATAAATTTTGCCATACACAACCAACATCAGCAAGCAGAGAAATCTCATTACTAATGGATTGCTTCTCGCACCACACCGATAATGCGAATGATGGAACGCTATTAATCAAAGCAAGCGCTTCTTTGGTTGTTCTGAATGGTTGGATTGTCACAAATGGATGAATAAACTTCCCAAAAGCCAACTGGCTTATTAGAAATGGTGAAATATCATTCAATAAAACCATGGGCATTGTTAAATCGATGTTTCTTGATAAGATTAACTTATTCAAATCAGCATTGCCAGTATCTGCAGTAACTTTATTTTTTAGATGCGGTTTTGCTTTCGCCAACCGATCATTGAGTTTTTCCATAAATGATGAATATATAGATTCTTGAACGATAATTCTCCGCAGCGTCCATGGCAACTAAAATGTAACATATTACACAGCAAAATCATAAATTGTTTTCACCAAGAACAGGGAATTTGAAAATTCTTTTAACACATTGTTTACAGAATGCACAAATTTGTTCTTCTTCCTTCTGTTGCGAACGTGCCCACCTTCTGTTGCGACGGTGCGCACATTTTTGTGCATTTCAACATCATGTATAAAAAAGCATGTCAAACATCTTATTTCTTGTCGTATTTACTTTACCGTGTGGTTGGAAGATGTCACCAAAGGCAAAGCTTCGATTATCGACCCTTTGTTGGTCCAATAACACGATTCATTTACACTCACAGTGATAAAGTCAAGTGGGTTAGCGCGATACCTGTCAAAATTATACGCGCCTAGTAATTTTTGCAGCGCTTGTTAAACCGTGTTACATATACTTACAAGCATTATTGTGGAATATTATATGAAGTGTATTTTACTTTAGTACCTCACACTTTGAAGTTTAGTGACGTAATTATGGTCGATTAAATAGTGCTGAATTTTTCCTCTGTCTTGATTATTTATTGCCCCGCAGAGAGTTAGATTTTTAAAAAAGATAGCCATAAGCAATTAGTTAAATAATATAGTATTAATCAAAAACACTTTTTTAATAGAAATATATTACATCCACATAGTAGACATAGTCAAATAACTTAACCCACTAAAAATTTGCATTACTCACAATTTCACTGCGTGTAAAGGCAGTAAATATTGCCATATCCGCAGCAGAATCTTGATCACAATTTTCATAGACTGTCATCACTGAACCTAGTCGGACTGCAAGAAATACAGAATTATTAATTACAGTGCCATAAATTAATTATGCTAATCGGTTTCTACCATTATTACATACTTAAACATTTGTGATCATATTACTAAAAATATAATATACATCATTTTCAACACTTGATTTTAAAATTAATTTCCATCAATCAACAATGATATTACTAATTATTAGTAATAAGTAAACACTGCCATCTTCAAAATTTCAATTGACAAATAAAATGGTATCAAGGGATTCAATTAACACGACATATTTTTTGTACTGCAGCGACTGACATATTATCTAAGTAAACTTTTGATTATGACAACATCATAAACATCACTGTATTTGACACTATTTAACACAAAAAAATATTTATGCTTCTGTAGATTGGATTATGTTACAGTGTAGTATTATATGAATAATTACAGAAATGAATTAATGCGCTTCTTTAAATAGTTCATACAAGTGAATCATGCATTGTTACAAATTTTAAAGGGGTTCACACACCTGTTTCGTTATCAGTAGAAAAAGAAAAAGACTTTTTATAAAGGTATTCCGAAATTATAGCCAACGTCTCGACAGGAAGCCTATAAAAAATATCAATCATGTATCTAATTAAAACAATTTTTAAAATAACATAAGGTTGAAAAGTATCACGGCAGCTTAAATTCAAATATATATCGTATTTTGAAAAATTTAAAGATAGATGTGAGATATTATTATATTTACTTTGTAAAAGCTGATAATCTTTAAGCCTGGATTAAAATAGTGCTTCAATTGTTAGACGAGGTGGAAAGGCTGATGAGTTCTTGGTATTGGCAATTTGCACAATCAAAAACTAGACTAGAAGAGTTTGCTTAAAGATGTCAAGGTCCATTTTGACCAGTTATGCTATAATTGTGATGAAATTTTGTTTGCGTAGTAATTGTATGGTGCAAAATGAAATAGTGCGGAGTTTAATTTATTGTAGTATCAATTATTTGTGGTATAGAGATGATGGGAGCATTGACAGCAAAAATGTCCAGTTGGCATTGCGATACATTAGAGGTTTATATCATGGGATTTAGGCAAGACATACATGCTGTGTACCCACTTATTTCAAATGAAGGGTGATAAGTAAACTTTCGTTATATAAAATAGTTGTATATGTATAAGCTTATTACCGTGTTGATTCATTTAAAAGCGATTTTATAAATATCAAAGTGGTGACGAAAAGGTTTCCTGCAATAATTTCCACTCCATTACCAGCAGCCAATGCAGCAGCAGTTATCATTCCAAAGATCAATAATGGTGAGTTATTATCGAGATGTTTCTTTATAATCCCTGAAATAGTATAACCTCATATATTGTTGTCAAAAGTGACCCCACTATATATTACTGAAAAGTCCACAATTTTACTGAAATTAATTTATCAAAACAGTAATACTTTGAGTACAGTTGATCAATTCTGCAGATTGTTTGAAACAGGTCTCTTAAGAAGTGTTTTTAGTGAGATTTTTTATTTATACTTTTTCCATGATAAAAATCTTAACGATGATAAGGTATAAAAATATTATCTTACTTAACACGTTGATCGCCATCAGGTTTTACTTAAAATTGGCTTAAAAATGATTATT
>JAGVSQ010000603.1:15274-37004 GCA_022683975.1 Rhyacophila evoluta | reverse complement strand
GACGATGTGAAAAATTACATTCAGAAATGTTTCGATGGAAAACCAAATTTTTTTTTACAAAGAAAGCATCGAAAAACTTCCTGATAAATGGCGAAAGGTCCTGGAAAATGATGGAAACTATTTCATTGACTATATTTTTTGTAAGTTTTCTTTAAAATAATTTTTTTTAAAGTATTATTTTTTTTTATTTCTTTCTGGTCCCCCTAATATATATACATAAATACACGCATACTTCTTCGCTGTTATACTGTATATGTATTATGTTCATGTCAGAATGGTCCATCAAACATCATAAATTCTCTTTATATGATATGTCCCTATGGTGTAATAGTCTTTCTGGTGCTGTTGGATGCAACAATTGATTACATAGGGTGAATAAGGTTTCCTATATCCAATTATAATGTTTGTGATTATTTGACTAGTATAGTTTTGTTTCCATATATCTCTATATACACAATTTTGATGGCTATTGAATTATTTTTAATATATTACTATTTCCTTCGCATTTAAGTTCGACTAGGTTTACCAATTATTACATATTTCCGTGAGACGACTAAATCAAGTGACAATACTATCGCCGTATGGCGGACGCAATAATCGTTTAACATAAATGCTCGACTGATATATTTAAGTATATTTACATCTTTTCCATGTTTCCCACCCGAGTTCATTATAAACTAAGATTCGGTTAATTAATATGAGCTTCCGGGATGGACCACTTTTCGATATCAGAGCTCCGAGACATGCTCCAATTTTAATTTGTTGGCATTGCAATTGTTTCCCAGAGGATAACCGTTGGTGAAATTTTGATAAGATAAAATACCCGCAATATACTGGAATGATGTTTCTAATTAAAACAATGTTAACCCCATTTCATCAGTTTAAATCATTTTAATATTCTTTTGGTAAGCTATTTGCAACAAAACCTATACACCTAAAATGTGACAATGAAGTTTAATAAAGTGTGGTGGTTATTTATTCAGATTTTAAAAACATAAGATAAACGTATAATATTCTCTTAACATTGAGATTAAAAAATCACTTTTTGTGTTATGTTTTATGTGATAAAATTTAATGAAAACATATTTTAATGCTGTACTGTAATGGCGTATTTTCATTACTTCCTTTATATGGTATCAGTATGAAAAATCTGGTGGTCTGATATTTAGGATTCAATATATAGTAAAACTGAATACGAAAATTAAAATTTGAAAATAACTTTCGCTCTTGTATTTGTCGATTTATCTAAAATATCTAATAATTTTGGTCAAGTAATAAATGAAGTATAGCCACAATAAAATTTGAAAATGAATATTTATTATTGTTGATAAAAAAAATCATATAGATTACATATTAGAATAATAAAACAATTAAAATTCGTGTATTTATCGTGAGCGTAAAACGCTCCTTTACGGTGATTTTAAAATTGATCAGATACCAGTTTTGAGTATTATGTAGTCGATTTAATGTTAAAATGTAATACGATTCAATTACCTACAATTTTTAAAATATTATCATTCACCAATACAAAAATGTCTGATCCATTTAATTCTGGTAGAAAGAAAGACAAAGACACGGGCGGGAGAAACAGAATATTCTAAGACTATCGTGACATCATTAAAGTAATTGAATATTGATATTTATTAGGTAAACTAGATACTTAGTCAATGTCACCAAAGACAAATATGGTACTTGCTTCATGGCCAGCATTCTACATCACATCTTTCTCGTTACAATTGTCATTCTTGATTCCTCTATTGGTTTTTCATTACCTTCTGATCATATCGCTATAATTTCCCAGTATGTTAGTTTATATTTGTGAATTTCCCGTTAGTTTATTTTTTTATTTTTTGATATAACCATGATTAATATTTTGTAGCATAATATTGTTTTGAGAGGCTAAAAGTATGATAAAAAGGGGTAAATTCTCGACCCGAAGCTACAATAAATAAGGCAAGTAACAGATTCGTGCTAAATAAAATGCTTGACCTATATTTCGAAATGTATGTTTGTCTGATATTTGTTTAGTTGCTACTTTTGGTTATTTGAATATTGTTTGCCCTCGCCTAATGCGTAGAAACATTCGGAGTGCACTCGGCTTAGCTGGAAGCGTTTCCAAACTGTAAATGTAGATAGCGGGCTTAACGTTTTAAATGTCGGTTTGTTGTTTCAATAGTTGCATACAGTTAACTGAGCTAATCTCTATCGGGTTTTACAGTGAACATAAAACGAAGGCAACTTTTTGGGTAGTAAGTATCTCTAATTGTTGATCCGCGAAAATATCCGTTTCAAATCAGTCACCGGAGGCTAATAGTTTTGGAAAAAAAGTGAACATGACTCCAATGCGACTTAAAATGCAGACTCAATTTGTTGATCGATCGGCTGATGATCGGTCCTCGTGAGATTTATTCTCTTAAGATGCTAAAAATAATTGCTGAGACCCATATGCTACAATATATTATATTTCTAAAACATAACATTTACAATTTGTTTCTAAATTTAACACTATTCTAAAGAAGCTTCCTTCAGGTACCGTCGATCGACCTAGTCGATTAATTATTTAAATTTTTATCGTTTATATTATCGGTTTTGAGTATAAGATTTATCGAATTTTTTTCAACTACAGATATTTATATATGTACAGAACGCATTTTGTATAATGGCAATATTTTAAGTTGAAAAGAATGAAGTGTTACTTTTTTAAATGTCATAACATGTTTTAAAAATGTTTACTTACAAATATGCTAACATGTATTAGTTATATGATAACGATTTTTTTAGTAATGGGCGGATAGTTTGTATACACTTAAAGTACTATTTGTAGCAAGGCATGTATAAATCTATCCGTTGTTTTGCGTTTTCATAATTATTAAGGGTCGCATAAAAAGACTCATCGCGAAATGTCATCTTAATAGACGACCGGGTCAGAATTGTTCGTGACGTTTTCGTTCTCTCGGCTATTTTATATTTTCTCTCTGAAAGTGTGTGCAGTCTGTAGCGTATTCATTCTATAATATATACAGAGGCGAAGAACTCATTCAGTCTGCTTATTTTACATATAGTCAATGCTACATTTACAGCGAATCGATTCATGTTTCCGAAATATTGTATTCATAATTGAAAAGAATTAAATTCAAGTGAGAACCGCATCATTTGAATCGGAAATAAATAAAAGTGTTGTTATCATTAAATTAACTGGAGAATGCCATTACTCCGATTGGTTGTTCATACTGTTATTATCGAAACGAATTTCTCTTTTCGGCATCAAATCGTCAACAGTTTAATCACACTTGTATAATGAATGTCAAATCGACGCCGAAATCACAATATTATAGATTTCTCTGATATAATTGTATCGATAAATATAAATCGCGATAGTTGAGTTGAAAAATGATGCGAATTTGAAAGAAGAGCACAAGTAAAATAAAAGTAGAAACGATCGCCCACGCCAGTGTGCATTTCGTTAGATACTCGCACACGAGGGATGAGTAGGTAAGAGGGCGTCGCGTCGACCCAGTTTCGTATGCGAAGTCCGCCCGCGCGCTAGCTACTAATGCCACTGCCACTGTTAAGGTTAAATCTCCTCCACTTGCAACGAAACGAGCGACTTCCTAAAATTACTTTGAAAAATTTATTAACTTTTATAGTTTCGGAACGGTCGAGGTTCTGAAGTAAGCGCATCGCTTGTAATGGCAAAGTTCTTAATTCTATACCATCATTCATGTTTAGAATATTGCATTTCAACGAAGCAGCGTTTTATATAAATAACCCCATCGTTTAGTTTAATAAAGATATTCAAAGAAGTGGTTTTAAGATTAAATGAAATCAATGTTCTTCTTAAATAATGTATTATATTATTCATAGTATTATAATAATTTTCTCATTGTCATATTAGCATTTGAATGTCCTCATATTGTTTTTACTACTGAAAAATAAATGCAGTATGAAAAATCTCGATATTATAAATTCAAGTGAAGTATATTCTCGTGAATTTCATCAGTTTTCAGAAAGCATTCTATGTGTAAAATAAATGAAATTGTAATTAAAACAATCAAGCGAGTTTTGCTCGATTCTTATTAATAAACAATACTACTCTATTTTAAATAAGTCTTGTAATCATTATATTAATTTGTACAGTGTATTTATTTATACAAGTGAAATCTTTTCTATGACTACTTTAGACATATTCGAAGTACGCGCTTCGATAAGCTCCGTATATAAATTTGTTGCCAATATGATGCTATTATTTTCAATAGACATCTATCATGATATTATTTTGAGAGGCTTAAAAATATAAACGTCTCTCTGTAGAACGAACTTCTTTGCGAGTTGTATTGTATTTGCAGACAGCAGAAAACGTGGTTATTTTTCCGTTTTCTGGATTGCTAGTCGGATTGAAAAGAAGAAAGAAAATATATTTCGATTTACAAAAATAAATGCTTCAAATAATGTGATGCGTCTGTTTTATTGTCCCGTCTATCGTATTTTCCCTCATTCGATTTTCGGCAATTAAAACGCTCTTGGGAATATGTTAATTATTGAAATAAAAATGAAACAAATAATGTCTTTTCACCGATAAGATCATAAAGGTGCAAGCCTACATGAATACAAATATTTTCTTGATTTTATCTTTTAATGTCAATTTTTACATAACTATGACCTCTTAATCGCTCATAAAAATTACGTAATATTTAAAGAAGAGTATAATAAAGACATTGTAATGTCCAATAACTACCTCAATAATGCTGCGCGTATGTAAGCCATTATAATTAAAATTCTCTAATTATAATCAATTCGATAAGGAAGCGTGAATCGATTAAATGTCATAAACTTAGTACAGAAGATCAATTTAATTTTACGGTATTAATAATGTGTATATCAGTCTTCTGCTAGGGTCCTAAAGATTTCAACTCACCATATTCAATGAAGAGTACCTACATTTTAATTACTCATTTTAAAGCGTTCATTCTAATGGACGCTTCTTGTTCGGAGCCCCGCCCACTAAAAGATTATCAATTTAATTTTAATTTTCAAGCGAAAATTGTACCAATATTGGCAGAGCGTGGCGTTATTTCCCTGAAATTTATACGAGGTTTTAATGAAATGAATTCCATGGAATGTAATTTGAAGCCTGTAATAATTTTCAACTAATATAAATATTTTAAGTACTAAAAGCTGCCGTAAAAACGTTCGATACTAGATTTATTTACATCGATCGATCATACCCACTTAGATACATATTATAGAAATAATGATTTTGTATGAAATATAAACATGTTCATAATTATGACACGTGCAAAGCTCGTGCATCTGTTATTATATTTATACAATAATTTTATAAATATTTATGTAATATTATTATATTGTATTATTAAAGTATTTTTTAAGCACGCAAGCATATGTAATATAAATAAAAAGCTAAAAGTAATGTCGTATTTTCATACAGTTTGAAATGTTGAAAAGAATAGGAAAATTCACGATTATGTTATGAATTTTGTAGTTTATTTCTTTTGATATAAGCTTCCCTAGCTTCCCATAAAAAAATTAATTAACTCTTTTGATACTTCTTGCGATTTTCACCTCTATCCGGTTCTCATTTTTTTACCCATTGAAGGTGCGCAAATGATCGAAATAGTTGATAATGAGATAAAGATAAGTCTAGACCAGTGGTTTTTAAAGTGATCCGTGCGATCGCCGAGAGGGGCCGTGGCAACTAATTTGGGTGTCCGTGAATGGCTTACATGCGCGAGCCAAAAATGAGAAATCATAATTCTGTGAAAAATAATTTGATCGGGGATCGCAGCAAATTTTTCGGGATCTGAGGTACAGCAATTTTGCGGACCACTAGTCTAGACTACATTATGTACAAATAATAACATTATACCCTGATTTTCTGTCTCGTTATGTGCGGTTGAGCGTTATCATGCTGCAGAATGACACCCTTTCTACGGATCAAACTCGGTCTTTTTCCTTCGGACCCCAATTCTAATTTCTCCGACTGTTCATCATAGAGTTTGACAGCAATTTTTTTTAAGATTCAAAAGCTCACAATGTAATGGACTTTTAAAATCCCACCGAATGCTCAACATTACCTTTTTGCGACCATTTAGGGTTTTGGGGTTAGTATTGCCACTTGGTCTCGATTTAATCACTTAATTCATTTAGTAAACCCACATGAGCCCTTTTATTTCTATTGCTTAAGGTTTTACCAATTAAAAAAAACGGTATGTTGTACCTGAATATAAAGCTCCATGGTTATCAGCTAATTCTTGAATTTACAATTTTACATTATTTGTTTTAAAATTTCCTTAGTCAAAACATTTTCATCATAATGGTCTAAATCTCCATCATTTTTTTTTGAAACCAACGTTGATACTTGCTAAGAATTTGTAAATTCCCGTAAATATCATTTTTTTCTATGACAATTGTAGCATTCTAATATTGATGAAATATGTCCACCGTGACACTTAAACGTTTTTCTAATGGAAAATCCTCTATGAGTTCTAGACTAATACACAATGAGTTCGAGTTGTGCACTTTTTTACACGTATTTTACAGAGCCTATCTTTATGTATTATATTGTATTATACTTAATGTTGCAAACAACGCGTGGTGGCATGGAAGCTGAAAGTAATAATTATGTACTCTTTTTTATATATTACATATAATAGCTTAAGCGGTAAATGGTAATGTTATAATACAGTTCACGCCATATCAAAAAATTAGTAAAAGTGCACTCCAAAAGTATATTACGCAGAAAAAGAACACAAGTATCTGACCTCTAACGGTATCGGTTGATAGTTTATCAATACTAGGTGTAAAATCAGGTGAGAGGGAGAGGTGATCGGATGGAACTATTCCCGTCCTTGTTTACGAAAGCTCTCCCTAGGTTACCAGTGATCCAGAAATTTTTAGGAGGCACAATAAAAGTGAATATCATAAATCCGGTGCGGGAAAAATCAGTCGTTATCTGTTTTATACGAAGTTCGCCAACTGTTTACCGCTCTCATGCACAAAATGCAAGTCAACGAGTATTCACGTATGAACATTTTATGACCACACTGAATGTCCGGCTTGTTTTCTGCTTCTATCTTCGTATGAACATTTTGAAGTTTCATATTTGTTTTAGACGTTTTGTAATAAAAAACTAGTTCAATTTATCAAGACGCGAAATTACTCTAGTATTCATATTGTGTTAGATATTAATTTTAGTTACTCCGGAATAAAAAAATATTATTTTGAGAATTATAAAATATTATTGTTATCCGAGGTGATGCATAATATCAGTATGTATTGTTTTTAACATGAAGTATATTTTACAAAAACTATTGATTAGTAAACACGTTTGGCATATGCATAAAGTGGCGCTACCACTAAAAGAAGGATTAAGGAAGAAACCGACAATAATTTAATACTATTAAATATTATCGGCATGAAAGTTTGCCCATAATTTTCATAAATGAATTACCTGTTACAAATTTTGGCGCATATCCGAATTGATCATATTAAAATTTTTGGCTTCTTAAAGTTTTTGTGGTTTCCCGCTGAAAAGTTCTATTATTTAACTACACTTGTAGAACGCTACCAAATACCTGAGTTCATAGTATTGTAAGTATATTTTAAATATTTTAAGACGATGCCTTCACCGATGGTATCTATTGCTGTACGTCGTTGCTTATATTATAGCTATGACAATAAATAAATTACCCTAAGATGAAATTGAGAAAATCATATGTTATACAATATATATCCAAGATTAAAACATAAATACAGAATCTTTAGAATTATTTCTGTATTCATGTACTTTATTCATTCAGTATTATTTGGCTAGAAATGTGTTGATCATGCGTTTGATAAAATAATGTAATAATAAATTACTTATTCACGAAATTGATATACCAATTTGAAGAGACGCTCCATCGATTAAGACCATACTCTCGTAATCCATCATCAAAATAGCCAAGTTTATATGGAGAATACGGCGCTTATATATTTTAATAATATTCCCGTTATAATTTTCGAATGGAAATCAATTAGTCAAAATAAAAAAATTTAAAATGTGACTGTATAATACAATTGGAACACATATTTTATTTTACTACGTATTTACAGATACGTATAAATTACACTTATCATTAGGTGCACATTTTTTACATACATCAATTTTATTTGGCATAGCAAGAACTTAAAAGCTCATTCGCGGTTGAAAATAGTCACTTAACATTTAGGGACAATTTTCCGCTCAACTTCCACATAGTACTCTAAATAATCAGACCGGAATTGTTATTTGTCTGCAAGTCTCTCTACTAAACTTGACTACATATTTATGATACATTATTACGAAGTGATGTTAAACATTTGATACAAAATTATTTTTGAGACTGTGCCACTTCAAACTTCGCGTTATAAAACAATCTCAGATTATTTTCTTAGAATGACACAATATTTATGCACACATATGAGTAGTTAGTCAAAAATATAACTACAAATCTAAATACAAGAATTTAAGTCTCCGCAATCTTCGGAAAAATACCCTATTCTCACTAATATAATTTATTTTCTGCTGTTTAGTTAGTTGTTGCCTATAC
Organism: Rhyacophila evoluta; assembly: GCA_022683975.1. Taxonomy (NCBI): domain Eukaryota; kingdom Metazoa; phylum Arthropoda; class Insecta; order Trichoptera; family Rhyacophilidae; genus Rhyacophila; species Rhyacophila evoluta. The sequence continues at coordinate 28,416 of JAGVSQ010000603.1, read as the reverse complement.
TCATAATTATGTGAGCCATGCCTTTTCAACTTTATTGCAGGCGGTTTTATGTGTGAATTGATATTTCTTTTTAAATTAACTTAAGTATTATGGATAACGTTATTATAATATTATTATTAACGAGTTATTTAAAATGTAATTCTCGGATTATTTCATACTTCACATTTTTTTCAAAGGGAAGTGTGATTTAAAAGGTTTGAAAGAAAGGTTGTGTTCTCTTATATAAACGTAAATGGCATATAGCGTCACATGAGACATATCCGATGAAAACTTGATGAGCGAGTCAAAGTAAAAGCACGTACGAGGCAAAGTTTCATGAATGTGTATTCAACAGTTTGATTAAGGCTACAAAGCCTCTAACATTTGAAATTTTTTGGTTTCAAAAAGTATTTCAAGAGATTTCATCTACGGGAAAAATCTATTTTTTATTTTTTATCGTCGTTATCCATCAGTTTGCGTATATAAAGTTCTATAAATTGAAAGTTATTAGATATGCGTAAATCAATTCTTTTATATATTATCATAACATATATAATATAATAGAAAAAATATCTTGAAAAAAACGGTTTTACTAAAGGTTTTTGTCGAATTTGAAGCAAAAACATGATTGTTAATGTAGGTATTAGCAGATAGCATATAGTAGCTATGCTGTTCCAAAAGCTCTATTAATTTAATTGATTTTTTAATTTTTGAAAATAATAATAATGAAGAAATCAGAGTACACAAAAATATCTTAACTTAATAATTAAAGTTTCACAGCGAACATACACTAATACATTTGTGTCTTTCAAAAATAAAAGTTTTCCCACAAGCAATTTCTCACTATGATGATTTCGTATTAAGAAGAAAAAATTTCTAGCTCTGATTATGTACGACCGAGAAACTTCATAACTAGATAAAAAAAACTGAAAAACTCGATGTTCAACTTATATAGGGCAATCAAAAAAACATTCAAAAAATTGTGGGTGAAATCTATAGATTTCTGTATACAGATCTTTTTGCATAATACAAATAATTCGGATTCCTAAGAAGGTTTTTAAGTGACTTTATGAAATGCTGATATTGTTCGATGACTAAGGTTTTTCAAAATTGTTGGATTAGAGATATCTAATTTGTCTATTTTACTAGTCAAAGATACTTATTATTCTCGCATCGTCAAATTGTGCGATCGCTTCGAATTATTATACTTCGTCAGAGATATTCCTGCACTTCTTCACGCTTTGAACGAGGCATTTATCTCGTTTTAATCTGCCTTCTTACCAGTATTAGACGGTGCATTGAGAGCCTGAATACTTGTGGGTGCTCACATCAGTTTATGATATTGTTATTCGGTTGAATGTTTAACGACTGCATGCATTTTAATTGTGATTTTTAAAGTTACGAACTATTCCCCCTAATAAAGGCTCAGATAAATCTTACTTTCCTATCGGAAAGGACGCTTATGGAAGATATTAAGTGTCCGGTAATTGTTTATGACTTTGTACACAATACATAGATGTTTTGATAATACGCAAAACATGCCACCTTTCATTGAATCTACGTATAAACGTTGAACCTGGCTGGACTGTTTGCTGCAAGAATCCCACGGCTTGAGTCAACGAGACTCGATGGTTCTATAAATAATAAGGATGCGTCTGACAAAGCCGCATGTTGCTGACGTGGCTTAAGAAAATTCAATAATATTATATTCGAGTAAGACAGAGAAAGAAGACGACATGAATTTATTAATGAAATATAAAGTAAAAGTGCAGTAGTTCCATTTATAACAATCTGCCGAGTAAAAAATTAGTCATAAAATTTTTATTTACCGTTGCTTCGATTGACCGATATTAATTTGTGAATGCAATTTAACAAAAATGAAACCAATATAATCCTATTTTTTGCATGTATATTGTCCGAACGTCATGCGGTTATGAAATAATAATCACTAATTAATATATTTGAAAGGCAATTATGAGTTATTCGTAGTACATTTAAGTCAAATTTTCAAATAAAAATATTTATATAATATAAAAGTACTGCTTAAAAACAGTATCATCCCCAAACTCCATATTTAATAATGAATACTTATGTTTTATAACGATTATATTGTACATACGTTATTCATGCTTTTTTTCTATTATAAGTTATGTACATATATATGTTTGTATAATAGTCATAGTGATTGTACACTGTTCTCGATTTTTTTTACGTTCATTCGGTGATGATTTTTGTTGAATGTTCAGTTTGATAGAACTTATTTAAAATTGGAAATGTTACCTGTTAATTTGTGAAATTTTTTTTAAGACACTGTGGAAATGTTGTCTGTCACTCGTCAAAATAATTCAATTACCCAGACAGTATTAGATCCACCAATAGGGTTTGTTGTGCAGCGTTTTCTCCGAGAAAGTGAGGCCACGGTATGTCCGTTTTACTGCATCGTAGGATTCAATCCGACAGTTAGTTGTCTGGTGGCCATTGCAGAAGAAATTTTTGGTAAGTTAAATATAAAATACTCTTTAGTTGTATTACTTACTGTACCTCGTCGCGAATATATACATAAAAACTTGAAACCTTCGTTTAAATACATTTCACACATTACGCGGTGAAAATATTTTTAAAATTCTGATCAGCAGATTATAACGACTTATAAAAAGGACACATATTGTATGTGATTTGATTGAAATTTTAAATATTTTTATTGTATTGTCTGAGAATGTAATTCTAATAAAAAAAACATACTCAATTAAATGTTTCCTTCTACAATACAACCATGTTAAAGAATAACTCGTCTTGAAATTGTATTCAATCGAAGTTTGAGAACATACATACGTCAAAATTATGAAAATAGACTTGAAATATGATATAATTAAAAAATAACAAAAATTTGTTTGTAAATTAATAATCAATACAAATAATATACTGCGGGAATATCATGACGTGGCGGGTATAGCTTTCTATTATTAGAAACCTAGATTCTGTGTTATATTGTTGTACAATATATAGGTAAGTGTGTTATATCCGCGATGCACAGTCTATTCTGGAGATAACAAAGGTCAGTCGACGCATCATCAATCTCCGGTTCCTCTACTGGTCTCTTGATCACTCACCCTCGTCCCTCAGGACGTCTCACCCTCCGCATTGAAACTGTCATTGACATAAGAAGGTTTCTCATACTTTGCGGAAAACTTATTTTTACTATTTAAAATTCGCGCGATTCGTTTATATATTACTATGATAATGTCGTTCGATTCCCCATCTGTCGGATTTTTCAAATTCCAAAAATGCAGGACTGGATTGGCTTGAGCAATTGCCTGACAAACAGTTCTCGTAAAAAATAATCTGTCGAGACGTCTTCACATTATGGAGATTCATTTACTCCAATTTTGGAGTGGATACCGTCACATATCGATCCATATGCTTCAATTTGCGAGCAAACATGATATAAAAAAAACAGTGTGATGAACGCTAGGATATGAATTTGATGGAAATCAAAAGCGTCGAAAGGCATGCGCTTGGCATTTTTTTATCATTTTGTAAATCTTATTTTTTCGTTTCATTATTTTAATGAAATATTATAATGCGCATGCGTCGCTTATCAAATAATATCTCAAGTTTGAACTACGCTTGACAAATTCTCCGAATCGAATCGAAGTTTTATTTAAAATAATGGTCTTTTAAAGCAAAAATTTAAGCGACCGATACTCGTTTTCTTATATATTTCTTGTAACGTGTATATTGCCAAATTTTATTATGTATCTTTACGTGCTTACTATGTATATAAACCCCATATGAAATTTTATATAAAAATATACAATACAATAATTTTATCAAAATCCTTCGTACGTCTTATTATGTCAATCTCTTAAATTATATATAAAACGTATTCTTCGGTTACACTTTGGGAACCTTTTATTTTACGTAAAGGGTGGATAATATTTCAAACGTCATATCGTAGAATCGGATTAAAAAAGGCGCGCTCCTTATCGAATAAAAACACTGGAGCGCGTTTCACTGCGACACAAATGATACCAAAGTTACATATTATAATATAATAAAATTATCGTCTTGTCGACGGGTTCGGATCGGGCTTAGAAACATACTTTCACAAAAAGTCTCGATAATTTTGGCATTTGTTTCACTGGCCTGTCTATTTTACTTTGCGAGTTTGACGTCTCCGATTCAAAGGATCATTTTAAAATTAAAGGAAAAATGTCAGTCGGACATTTTTCTTAGAGGTTAGTCAGATTCAAAATATTTTTTCAGAAATCTATCGTTTTGTATTGGTAATATAAAAAAAACCCTAATTAAATTCTATGTGTTTTCAATCGTTATTACACTGATTGATGGCATATAGGATGCGTATCCGCAAACCGTGTGCAAGTATAGACTGAGGTCAATTTAAATTGATAGTATTTAAAAAGTTGTCAATGGATGGAAATAATTTTAAATTCGCCTATCTCAAAAAAATTTGTGAACGATATTTGTACAAAAACTACAAAAAAAACTTTCGCTCCACGATTTAGTGACGAGATTGGCTGGCCGGTTTCCAAAAAGAATTCGGTTCGACTTCCGGCGCATTTTATTTGTTGCACCGCGAGCTAAACACATTGAGTTTTAACTGACACGAATGGAACAAAATATATGTAAACAAATAAAATTTTATCTGTTAATGTATGTTATCAACACCAATGTTTTATAAAAATCTGTCTCGTTGATGTGAATAATTCAAGATGTCATACTATTTCCAAGAAAATCAGCAGCGATAGATTTGTCGAATGGATAATACGTACAAAAGTAATCATCGAATAGGAGTTAGTAGGTAAGATTGTCTGTGCGGGTACGATTCCTTCTCGTTTTATCCGAGACTCATTTTCGTTTTACGTCGTCGGACTTAATTGGGTTAAACCGCTACTCTCTGCTATACAACTCTGCAATTTCCCATAAAGACTCTTCTTAATTAACAAACTCTACATGAATACTGCTTTTTTATGATATTTTAAGCTTTTTATGTTTGTCTGTCTGGATACCCATATATACGATAATAACTATGTCAGGAATAATACAAAATTACTTGTGCCTGCATCCACTGGTGCGATATAATTATATATTGCGCTTATGAAAATAATATTATTTTGTATCATTATTTTGTCATATTAAATAAATAGTTCTCATTTGATTAAGTATTATCTAAATCAAATGAGTAAGTACCTCCATAAGGATTGAAAATGCATACATACGGTGAGAATATACCGGGCTTTAAGATGTTCCTGTTCAAAAATTATATTATCCCACCATATGCAGGCAGTCTATGCATGTGTCAATTTATTATTATACTATGCTTTGATTGAATTTTTTTGTTGGTTATTTTGGATATCAACGATCATTAATATGGCAGAAATCAATTTTACGAAATATCTATTAATTTTAAACAATCGCCTATGTTTATTTCATCATTGTAATATAACCGTCCTTTTTTTGATTCTTATAGTATGTATGAAGAAGTTTTGAAAATAGCAATTACATATTATATATCTTCATAATTAATATTTTCGACTGATGGTGCTTGATGGAAATTGATTTTAAATTCTGAATTATTTAAAGCTGGTAAACTTCCATATGTGAGAGATATGGAAGTTTACCAGTTTTAAATAATTCAGAATTTATATATCTTCAATGAAAAGATCAAAAGTTTTAATTATTTTGCTGCGAACAAGGTCACTAAAATTGTAAGTTTTAAATTTAATTTGTTCATATATTTCAAATATTAGTGCGCATTTTGAATTTGAAAAGAGCATTTTCCAACTTATACGAATTTAATTTTGTCTGCCATTAGAAGGCCGCTGTAATACTCAAGAATTTATTTTCAGTTATAGTTTCATGTGCAGTATAATGTTTTGATTTTTGCAAAGACTAAATAGACGTAAAATTATGATATTTAAAAAAAAAAACAAAAATCACCTAAGTATATAGCAAAGCTCAAATGACTATTGTCATGTAGCATAAATTTCCTTCTTTTTTTTCGAACATCTGTTGTAGAATTAAATGAACAATTTAATATGTATGTATTATATATTTAGTTGTAAAGCGCATTTTATAGATTGTCGAGATGCAACGCAGTGAGTGTATCGACACGTAAGCGAATGCCGACGCGTGCAACCTGTCACATTGTTGGCATAAAACACTCAGATTGACCCACATCCGACGGTCGACGCTTACCGCTCGACTCTTGCATCAACTTAATGTCTCACGCTAAACAAAATAACGTAAATCGCATTAAACGCACCTAAACGGGTGCGGTTGGCAATTTCACTGCACTCTCAGTTTTTCGCGATCATTTATTTATCAATATATATATAAATATATATATATGCAAGAGTCCACTTGTGTATTAGTTATAAATTATTAATATTCTTTGCTCGTCTTGCAAAATACTCGCAAACTAAGTTACTCGAAGACCAAGGTTTCAGTGTATACGAAAATAGTGAAACTTGATCAATAATGAGTCGAATTTTAAAAGTATAAAACAAATATATTCATACACGGTTGTTGTATAAGGAATATGTTTTTAACTGTCCCACTTTTCAAAATCTAGGGTGGGTACTAAAAAAAGTTATTATTTCTACAAGAGCTAATAAATAATTTCAAACAAATAACTATGCATGTATAACATATACATTTAATGCGCTTGTTGGATTATATAGAAAAATCTAAAAATAATTAAATGCAGGTATATTAAATGTAATTTATAAATCTGAATAAATATTCCAAGAACCATGAAATCACTAATAATAAATAGCACAAGTATTCGATATCGGAATTTAATTGATTCCAAAAATTTCATCATCCAAACAATTCGAAATACAGGTCATTACATTATAATTGATCAGCTTGAAATTATCAAAAAATACATTTTCCATAATGAATTATCAGATAGAGTAATTCAAAATGCACTGCACAGTTAGTTCTCTTGCAGTGAATGACGTCAGAGTTTGACTAAACTACTCCAGTTGTGTGAAACTGTTCGGTCACTTTGTCACTTTGCTGGTGGATTGAAACGAATATTAATTCAAGGTTTGATGTTTTTAATCGGTTTTTCCCCTCCGTCGAGGTGAGCTTAATTATCTAGGTAGATAAAAGAAGCCTAAATGGCGCGTTTTTCAGTTTTTACAAAATAATTCAAAAACGACACATCAAATCAAAAAGTTGTCTAAAAATAAGTTATGTAACTTAAAATTATTCATAAAATGAGTACCATCGTGATGTATTTTGGTGCAGTAGTATAAGTACCAGCTCACTTCAAAGTTACTTCCTACGTTCGGTAAAGAAAACATTTTTTTTTAATAATTAATCAATTATTGATTTGTTGATATTGATATTGACGAGTGCTTCGCATTCCATTTCTTTTGATTCATTTGAGTTGTCTTCTTTATCATTCAAATGAAGCATCTCTTCATCGATGTCATCATCGTCACCTGCAGTAGTCACTACATCAGTTTCGGAAAAAGTGTTAGTGCACAAATGGTCATTGCACCTCCCACAAATCGTTGAGCAGTTAATTTCTGTTTTTCTGCAATTACAAGCGGCTTTACGCCCTTTTGTACATTTGCAAGATATAGTCATTAAAATTTTATGAAGAGAAGGCTCTTTGATAGTGGTTACTGGAGACAGGCGATATTTGGTAGTTCTGCTGCTTAGAACTGGTTCATCAACTCTGATGAAGCAGTTAATTCATGCTGAAAGGAGTCGAGATTCGGAGCTAAATCTCAATCGTCTTATGAAGATGTTACTATACTTTCACGCCAGTGGCCATTTTCTGTACGCAGAGTCGGCCCGCTCAACTTTATGTACATAATATGTTGATCCTTAAGAGTAAACTTAAACCAATAAAATGAACGGCTCGTGGTGAACGGTTGGTTCATAATCAGACGAACAGGTAAATTTATTATTATTTAATATTATGATATTATCATAATATCCCACCATTTAATCTTAATATTAAATAACTGTTCCACATATTTATCAAAGTTTTACCCAGTTTGAAATGTTTTAAAATGCGTTTTTATCGAACTCATTGAGTCGATTACTTATCTTTTAGTAAATGCTACTTATTTTAAATGCATGTATTAAGAGACTATAATTTATATAATACATGCTAAAATTTAACATCGTTTACAACTTCTGTCGTATGTTGAAATACAAGTGGACTGCTGATTTTAGAACGAAATTTCCACTCACAGATAATATTCTGTAGTTGCAGTCTACATATAAATATATCGCGACGTATCGTGAGCGGCGACGTTCATTTTTTTTATGAAAAAACCTATTAATGTGTTATTGTTGTCTACTGTTTACTAAACTACTCGCCGCAGTCTGAACAAGGGCTTACTCGAATTTTTTGATAAAAAAGTAAAATATAACATATAAGCGGTGATTTAATATGAATTTTCAGTTTGCAACTCCAATGCATAAAAAATAACCTTAGATTGTGCCCGATGTTTTGAAATATGGAAAGGCAATAATAATAATAATAATAAGAGATCGCATAGATAGCGTGATGAAGAAAACTCTGAATCATATAAAATTTACATCAAATTAATAATTATGCAATTAATATTTTCTACTGATGGTGCTTGATAAAAATTGATTTTAAATTCTAAATTATTTAATAATTATGCTGTTTATTTTTGTTTTGTTTTAGCTTCTTAAGAAAAGCAAACACGATTCTGAGACGCGTAGGTACCTATTAACCATTAACCCAGATGCAATCGGATGCACTCTGACCGGCTTCTCTATTTTGTGACCCCTCTTTCATAAAATGGGAGCGATGATTGTTTCCTTTAAAAACTTGAGCCACTGGAGAGTGAATTTTCGTTATTGCAGAAGACAAGTTTTCACCGAAGTGTTTCGTTTTATTATACATTCTTGTATCATGCGCAGCGCATCTCTTGATATCATTAGAAATTCTCCATATTTTTATATTATTTTATGCGTATATATAATAGTATATAGATTATCGAAGGCTCCAAAAAAATGCCAAGTTAAACTATAAAGATAATTCATTCTCTCGGTGGCCGATCAATAAGCGTGTGCTTCGGCGTCAGATGTTGGGGGTTCTAATCTTTCAGCTCCTCGAGAATAGAAAAATCAAAGATGCGGGGTGAAGGATCGACAGTATCACCTCCGATAGATTTCTATTTGGCTGTCGCGTTGAAGGCAAGCGACGTCAATAGATCCATGTTTGTGAGCTACCCTCTCCAAAAGTGCCGAAAGTTTATTTAGCACTTTGAAAGTTGTGTAAACTTTATTCGGCGGTAACATGTTGCGGCGATACCGCGGGTACGCTCGGGTACATATTGTGTACCGTTACTCTCTACACAATATATTGTATGGCGTAGTTCGAACGCCCCCGCAAGTGCGGCAGATGCGAACCACTCGGTCGAGTCACTCGGCTTCCTTCAATAATCGCGTTTGTTAATCACACTGTTTGTCAATGTGACACAAGCGTGTCTCATATTAATTTGATCTGTGAGAATTAATTTATATTACCAGTTGTCCTCATTTTTACCAGAGAATAGGCAAATATATTTTCTTGAAAAAGCTTGAATTTTTTGTACATTATACGTATCAGATGATTTGTCGACATGGTTGAAATATACCAAACCTGTTGACGGTACTTTTTTGCCGATATATAAAAAGATATTCATCAATTACTAATTTATAAAATGTTATCCGTTATATTTCCATTTATTTTACATATTTATTCAGGCTAGCCACATGCGGTTGACGACTTGACTATTCCGAGTCATTTTCTATTTTATTCTTTTGAAAGAGGAAAGCGGAAGGAACTTTTGAATCAGTATTTTTTTGAATTAGATTACTTTTTTATCGCCATCTTTTCTCTCGTTAAAACCGTATTAAAATAGCCAACTAAAAATTGGCAACGGTTAGTTTTTGAGAAAAATTATTACTGGATTATTCAAACTACTAAAATCATTGCACGCTTTTCAATTTTAATCGCAAACTAAAGTGTTCGCTTGAAACTCATATTGATAATTCGCCCGTATCTATTATCGTTTAATACAGGTCTGGCCAACCCGAATTGCACCACGGGCTGCATTGACGTTCTAAAATCATTCAATGGCCGCACATAAATAAGAATAGTTGCAAATTTGATTCCACTATTTTTTTCGATAGCTCAAGTTTTAACTTTCTTCCATTCACAAAAAGACGCCGAGGGCCACATGGTTGGCCAGTACTGGTTTAATATAACAGTTGCCAATTTTGTATGTGTGCTCGATGTCGTGTAAAGATTGATTTGCTCAATGTTTAAGAGGCTTCAGGTTATATCATATACAGTAATTTCACTTGTTAAAATTGTTTCCTATCTCTCTATGCAGATGGATTGCGCGATGTTTGAAATTATAGTAATTAAATTTGTGTTTACCATATCTTAAACAAAAAGTAAATTGCAATGTTTTCGATTTACTACGGGCAAAAATGTAGTAGATGCAGACCAATTTGATTATCCTTTTATTTTTTATTTATTGGTCTTAGGCGGCCATCTGCTTCGGTTGAATCTACCAAAAACTCATTTAAAAATTAAAGGCGGCGATGCACTATAATCGTTTGAAGTTAAACCTGGTTCTTTTCTCTTTGTTCTTTATTCTTGTGAAATAAAACTCACAGAACCACTACCGACAAGCATTCCTTCTGTTATCCACAGTAAATTGGCAGAATAAACGCACCTAAGAGAAAATTTCACGATATACACTCGTATCAATAAATCTTTTAAAGAATTTTTCCATGAAGCTTTTTCAAATCCCAGGAAAATCTTAATTTATTTTTGTGAATTTCTGGAAATACGCTACAGACTCATATCGGTAAGCTGCTTGCGAAAAATTGTATCGATATACTCGTATAAAATATATACTTTTTCGAGCCCACTATTCTTCGGAGAAATGTATATTCTGTTTTTATGATATCGCGTTTTAATAGTGTGTCCGCTGTTCTCTGCTGGAGCGTCGTTCAGTTTCGTAATAAATTTATTTTTGGGTTTACTGTTTATATCGTACACGTTGTTTCATCGTTTTTATCGGCGTGCCGTTACATAAACATAAACGCCATATTGATAATGGACTATTTCATCCCTTGCAGAATTGATAACGTCCCACATCACATAATTATGATACAGGGGTAACGTTTCAATCGATAAAATGCAATGATAGCGTATCCTGTAATCGAATCCTGTGAGAAAAAGAGTTTAAAACAGTCTCGACTGGTTGTTAGCCAGTATTAAGAGTACGAAGACTCATCTTGACAGATTTCCCATCAGCACAGCTTTTTCACAGGAAAAAATGTTCAGCATATAGCTTAATACATGTATTCTCAAAATATGTGCCGCGGCACCCGAAAGTAGAAATCTTAAAATAGGGCGAGACCTAAAATAAAAGCAAGACGAGAAATAGTCACATTTATTCGAAGAATTCAAGAAAATAAAATCTATCAAAAGAATTATGCGAATTATAATCTACACATTTCTAATATAATATACATATAAACTCACCTTCATCTAAGTGTAACATATCAATAATCAAGGCACTTCGTTGAACACAAGTATCTATTTCCTCTATACCAGCAGGATAGCTCTACACTTTTTGAAGTTACATAAAATAAAAAATAATATTCTCGATACCTCGTTTTAAATACATACATCTGAGTTTTCGTTGAGTCATATGACTTGTGCGCCCTTAAGTCTACGAATGTAACTTATTTTTTTGTACATAGTGTAATGCTTCAAGCATCGCCAATGCCTCAATCGATACTTCAATAAACTAAAACACAAAGGAATGCTTTTATTTGCAGTATGGAATTATTATCCTATATAAATACTTATTTTTGAATAAAATCTCTGTGTCAATTTTTTTAAGATTGGTAATCTCACTAGATTTATATTATTTTCGAGGATCTCGAATGAGTTATCATTTATATAAAACTAATCTTCACCGAAAAAAAATTATTGGTCTAGTTTTACAGTGGCTAATTTTATAAAATATTCATCATCAGCGGTCATCTTCCCGTTGGTTAGACAGTGACTTATCACCGAGAAATATTGAAATAAAATTAAATGAAAAACTTAACGATTAACACATTTAATTTCTAAAGTATTTCAGTAAAGTAGAACATTTACTTCTTGGTGGCTTATCGGTAAGAGCACGCGCTTCGGTGAATCGCTTAGGGAGGCTTTCATTATGTACTTAATCGTTTTGACGATTTGTCTGAGCGACGGAATGTTTACGTAGTAAATTACTGGCGGTGAATCCTCTTGGAGTTCATGTCAATAAGCACCCACCGTACATTTCAAAAATATTTTACCATTCCCGCGATTCTTTGATTCTGTTATAAAGAATTTTCATATATTTAGGTATGTTCGGTTACGTTATGATTTCATACATTACAATCAGACATCTGCAAAAAAATTTTACCGTGTATTTATGATATAATATTGGTTATATGTAACAAAACGGTCACTATAAAGAGACGTAAATTTTAAAAATGTACATTATATTTTAATTACTGAAAGAGAATAAAACTCTGATAATACAATACTATATAATAATGTATTTCTTTCAATGCATCATTTTTGAGAACGATTAAAAAGAACTGCATTACAGGAAATCTGGAGTGAAGTATTATTTATTATATTATATATCAAAATAAACATATTTTTCTGATTTACATCGATAGTTCAAATTAAGATTGAAGCCTTTAGGGAATAGACCGAATTGGATATTAGTCGAATATCGTTCGTAGTAATATTCCAAATGGAGAAATGGTGCGAAATCCTTTTCACTTTCATAATCGAGTTACGATTGAAAAATTCTTCGCGGGAATAATTCGCTAATTAAATCAACCCAAAAGCGGCGGAAAATTTTCTCACTTATCTCAATATTGGTTTTCTCCTTTCAGCCTCCGCTTATTATTAATTATTTCGATTGAGTCAGGTTCCCTGCCGATCGCGGAATTATTTCAATTGACTCAGATTTAGGTGACAATTTTCGATGACTGAAAAAGCACACGTTCGTTATTCAGATATAATTTTAATACTAATAATAGTTTAAATATTTATTTCACGTTTAATTTAATAGCTTCCTTTTTAATTT
>JAGVSQ010000603.1:0-15264 GCA_022683975.1 Rhyacophila evoluta | reverse complement strand
ACTATTTTAAATAATATTTATTTATAATTATGATATAATAAATTTCAATTACTTAACCAACATTGGATACTAAAAATATATAATATAATACAAATAACTCTTCTGTTGCTACAATCTGATATTAAGGCTTCATACCGTGATGAGAAAACATAGTTTAGTTTAAGATACCTAGGGGTACACATCACGGGAGATGGGACTTCAGAAAAAATGAGCTAGCTATTCGAATATGAATTGCTGGTGCAACCTTCAATTCCATGCGAAATGTCCGAGACTTCTAGCTTTACAAGTTAAAAATCAAATACCGCCTGTTCAACGAATAAATGCAGTCAGTGCTGCTCTACGGTTGCTAATAACATCTATAGAAATTTTCGGCGGAGTTGCGGTATACGGGACAGGTATGACTTGAAAGATGCAAGAATACTGGCGGGCGACACGAATTCTTGGAGGCGGCACGTGGTGTCCATATGGTCCACATAGGAAAGAACTATCGGAAACATTTGTATTGGACTAGTTATCGCTTTAGGACTAAGCGAAATTTTCCATTATAATAAACATAAAATATAATAGTATATTTGTATTAAGTAATAAAATATATTGTAATAAATTTATTTCTGCGATTTGCGTATGAAAAAAAAAATTAAAATTGATGTAAAGACATTTAGTTAAGCAACTAAGTACCATCTGTAAACTGAAGGTCTTTTGATCGAACGGTTTCAACGAAATGTATGAGAAAAAATACAACTTACAACTCAATACACTACACAGCTGAAAATGACTGTCAACTTTATGTACTACGTATTGAAAAAACACTGATATAATAACTTCATTCAATAAAATACATATACTGATAAGATTACTCATAAAACTGCAAATATAGTAATAGCATATTTTTGTAAAAAAAATGCCAATTTGATAGACGTTAACTTTAGTTTGAACATTTATTTTCTAATGAATTTGGGTAAACTTTATACGAAATATCAATTAATGATTATGGTAAATGGTTATTTGCCCATGCTTTTATAGGCTTAGTTGTTTTCGAGTTCGAGTACGGGTGGTGCGTTCGTCTGAAAGAATTCTGGAACGGGAAGCCACATTAAATTGGTTTTTGTTCATACATGTAAGTATGGCAGATTGTACAAACTTAAATACATCTTCCCTATTTACTCTGTAAACATTTATATATCTGCAGGGGCTTACCTAAAACGGGTTTTTTTAATATCTTTTGAAATACAATTTTAAACTAGCTATTGAGTATTTATTCTTGAAATATTCTGGTTGAGTTGTAAAATTATACAGATTATTAAAATTCGGCGAAATTAAGAAATGATTAGCATCATTTAGTTTCAAAGTTGGTTAAACCTACTGCAGCTGTGTTTTAATTTAAATTTAATAATTATTTTTTGGAGAGGGACTTAAATTAATTTTGTAATAAATAGAATGTATTCTTACTAAAATGAAACGAAATGTCGGTAACAATTAGATAATTCCACGAGTACGGGAATAATGCATACGAGGAATATGCGTTCGTAGAGCGAATTAGTGCGGGCAGTGCATTACGAATTTCGACTCTAGTACGTGATTCAATTAACCAGGTGAATTAACATTATTGCGAAAGCACTAACTGGTTAGATTATTGGACATCATTTTATTTACCGAGTAAGCCTCTTTGTCAGCCGATCGCTATCTATCGGTATAAATATCTTTCACATTCTTTAAGTTACATAGTGTCAGTTCGTCGTAGATAGCACATCATATATATCATATTTTTACGCATCATTTTCTTTCATACACGAACGCTCCTTTCCTCAGGCTATCTAAAGTTCCTTTCAGTACGTTCACAGGTTGCCAATATAAAAAAATCTACTTTGTCGATGAAAAGTATGTTAATACTAGTACTTTCAGCTTTGATTGATGGTGTTTGTGCGTTTCGATGTTTTTCTGACTTTTTTGTATTTGTTTCAGTATGGCGGTAGCTTCATGTTATAAATAAATTGAGAGATAAATCCAAGAAACAGACGGTGTCTACGATAATACTTCAGTCTCGTTTTTATTGAAAATTGTTTACGTATGTAATTCTCTTTAAGTATATGAAATACTGTATTAGTATATATTTAAAATTACAATAAAGATGTCATGGCTGATTCCTTAGTTTTAGGGCACAACTGCATCCTTTTACATATTATATAAATATATTTATTTTAATATAAAGTAATACATACATGATGCAATCCAATGCGAAAAGATTCAATTTACTTTTGAAATCAGTGTACATTGATTAACAAGATTACCAAATAACTTATTGCAAATGCTAACAAAGGCCATTTATAATTATGTATTATACTTGACGTTAATGAACAACGATTGACGTTTTTTAATACAATTATTGAATGAAAGTTTAATTAAATTTCTCGTATTAGAAATGTTATAATATTATATTTCAATAATTGAACGATTAAAATATGCACGAGACAAAATTCCTTTTACATCTGGTTACGTACAGTCAGTTAGATAAATACTTCTTTGCTATGAAAATTTAAACGATAGTGGAAAAATGTCACGTTTATTGTGATAAAAGTTTGAAAGCATCAAAAAGACACATCGATTTTCAACGAATAAATTGAATTGGTGAAGCTTATTTAATTGATAAATGACTGCTAGAATCTCCAGTTATTTAAGAAATCTCTTAAGGAACATATTATAATTGATATTGAACAAAAAAAATGAAATATTAGAAAGGAGAGATCGTATTGGCAGAATATGTAATGTGTAATTTTGTTTGAGTCGATTTAAAATGAGAAGAAATTTTCCAACCTGATCGTATAAAATAGAACACTCTCGGATTACATAGAGTTTTACGATGAATACATCGTTTCTCACAATCCTTCGATCGAGAACATTAACATGCCATTATCTTTAAAAAGCCCACTCAAGAGTGCGCATATCTTAGACGGAGTCTTTATATTGGCTTCATCATTGGCAGGGAATTCTGCGATAATGTATTCGAAAGGTTTTGATTGATGATTTCATTCGTTGACTCCATTTCCGCTTTTATACTGCGATAACAATGAAAATTTTCAAAGAAAATGCCGAAAAAATAATTATGTATGAATACTTCTTCGATTTTTATTTGGCAGGATCTGGAAAATTCTATTGTTTCAAATTTTAATAAAGGAGTTTGCACGAGTGTAAGGTCTTTGTATTTATTTTAATGGATAAATTTAAAAAGCTCATTGATCTCTATGCGAACTTTCTGCTCTTAACGTACGCTTTTTATTATACATGTATTGTTTTTAAATGTCACACGAAAATGATTTATTATTACCTATACTGCTTCATTTTTTAAATCTTGAAATATTATTTACAAGGCGAATAGAAATCAAATCCACTGGATGTCTGAGAATCTGCTGCAAAAATAATAGTAATAACTTTGCATATTGCTCATCTAGTAATCGGCTGATGTTTGTATTCGATTATGATTCAAAATAATTAGTAATTTGATGAGTATAAATAAGTATAATGAGTATTAATAAGTATAATTTGATGCAGTTCATAAGTGACATATTTTTTAATAAATTGGGACATTTGTGAGAAATAACCCAATACACACAACCTACGTGCAGAACATAAATAAGTAGAGTGCGTTAAAATACAAGATTTTTTCGCATACAATCTAATGAATATATTATTAGGTATGTAAACAAAGATCGTCAATTTCCAAACTGTAAGCTTACAATTTTTTGTTGTATTAATACATTAAAATTAAAATGTAATCGGCCATAAATTAAAACATGGATGGCTGAAAACCAATTAATCACCGATATTAAAAATCGCGCGAATTCCACCGGCAATTTAAATTTCAACAATTATAAAAAATATAATAAATAAATTCGTTTTTTCTCGCCTGTCCACTCCGAAAAGAGGGCGATAAAGAATCTGTTTTTGATTTTAGCGATATTATGGGTCGTTAACGTCCTCGCCGGCCTGCTAGAGGGTTTCGGCCCTCCCCTGGGTTCAAAGTGGTCATTTGAGCCCCTTCATTTTTATGGCTATAGACTTTTGTTGTATGGTCTTCTTTTTTACAGTGATCAGATTGGCAGCAGCGAAAATATATTAGTTGATCTGATATCGGATTATTTTATATTTTTATGTATCATATTAATGTATTAAGTTATACTTCGTTGTGCTACATTGTAGTACAAGTTTCATGTTGTAAATATCCATTTTACCATATCTTTTAATATGTATATGATGACAACGATGTATATATTTAGTTGTATACATCATATATGAATAGAGACGAGTTCAGTGATTATTGATTTCCATCTCACGTACTAAGGTTGTTCTGGAAATATTTAAATTGAGCTTTTTAACTAGCTCAAATCAACAACCAACAAAAATGCCGATTAATTTCAAATATTTCCATATGAATCGACACCGACAAGTTTTGGACTTACATCTCACAAAAAAATGCAAAATTTATAGATATATTTATGTACAAAATATATTTTAATTGCATTGCATATTAATAATTGAATACGTTTTATATAATAACGTTTACGGGGATTTAATTCACAGCCAGTCGATTCTTAGCAGTAGTGTGCAAAAGTTTTCTACGCGGACGGGGAGGTGTTAAATTATCCATAAAAAGTGAATATTAAAACGATTCAGCTTGCAGTTAAAAGGCGCAATAAAAATTAAGTATCGTTACAGATGCGCATCGAGGGTCGGACCTAACCCCCAAAACTCTGCGTCAAATCAAAGAATGAGATTGAAAAAATAAAACTCGAGTTAAGACTTGTTTACACTTCTCTTATCAACGACGTTTCACGTAGCTCAGTATAAAAAATACTTACGTCACCACCGTAATATAAAAAGGTGCCATTTTGGATTATCAGCCATGCTTGTATAATAGATGAATTTTGTGATAGTTCACTAAGCTATATAATATGTACTTCAATTAAATATTTTAACTTCTATTATGGAAGTCCAATGTGTTGACCGATCGGCTGATAACCGATTTCACGGGAAAAACGCGTCTGTCAATAGTAATCTTTAAGATGCTAATATTTCAAATAATATTGTTCACTTTAAGAATTAATGTGGTAAAAAAACAAAACATAAATCAAAAACATTTTTTTTTACATAATATTATCCGTATAAATGTAAGCAAATAGATTCCTATGTATATGAGAGCTTTTGATAAACCTTAAATAAAACACACCATAACACTAATTTTTGTTTTTTTATATATCCTTGCAAATAAAAAATGTTCGAGTTGAAATCAAAGTGAAACGAGGAAGTACATTACGAATATCGTATTGCCTTGCTTACACTCTCGCTTTTATTTCACGCTAATTTTGCACATTTTCATTTTTCTCTCCTATTTCGTCTGAGATAAAGAACATCTCGTTGTCTGGCGAAGTTTTTTTATTATTATATTGTAATGGAATGAAGATTTAATATTGACTATAAAATGTAATCAATCAAGTTTATTGGTCTATCACGAATAATGAAAAAAATATAATATTTATAGTAAAAGATAGTATAAAAGGCGATCGAGTTAAAACATTTTAATATAATTCATGATAACATCAATATGGGATATACCAGTTGTTCCTAAAGTGGTCCGTGCCGACCCCCAGGGGTCCACGTGAACGCTGAGGCAGCTTGTAATTAATTTGGGGGTTCGCGGATAACGTTAGAGGGTCCGCAAAAGATTTACACGCGCGAGTTAAGAACTACGAAAGATTATAATTCTATGAAGTAATTTTTACATCTATAAAAATATCTTTTCAGGGGCTGGATATTATTATTATCTAATTTAGAATTTAGGTCCGCGGTAGAAAAAGTTTGGGAATCGCAGGGTTATACAATAAGATCTTGCATAAAACTTATGACGTTATATATCGTTTTGCTTATAGCAATACGATTATTATTATGCGTCATCATCGGCCTCCAACATCCTGCTGCTGACAGAAGGTATCTCCTTGTTCGTTTCATTATCTTATCTGTCTTATTTTGTGCGTTGAATTTTCACACATTTTCCCATTTTTAGTATGCCTTTTAAAAAATATTAAATGATTTCCGCGACTGCGTAAATTCTATTCGCATCATACGGGTTGTACACACGTTAGTTTCATAGCTGAAAATATTATATTTCACATTACCGATATTTCAAATAGTTTAAATGGTTATATTTTAGCGGTTAAGTATGCCGCAAGCTTAGATAAATTATCAGGCGGAATATGTATGAACATTTAACGTCTTTCGCATTGGGTGTCAATTTTCCAAATATTTCCGAATATAGAAGTATAAAATGATTGACAACGTCAATTACTATATTAGTACAATTTCAAAACCGTTATTATTTTAATTAATATTTTCGACTGATGGTGCTTGATAGAAATTGATTTTAAATTCCAAATTATTTAAAACTGGTAAACTTCCATATGTGAATATCACATCACATATATCACATCACATATGGAAGTTTACCAGTTTTAAATAATTTGGAATTTCGTTATTATTTTGAAAAGTAAACTTTTTCAAGGATAATTTTCTTCGAAGTATATTTGAATATGAAGTATTACAACTAAGAAAAATGATACCGATAAAATGTGAAGTTTTAATTTAAAAGACAGTAGCACAAATAATAATTTCTTAACTGCTGGAATCGTATTTTGTTTCTAACCGATCGCAAGGATCAAGTACGAGAGACTGAATGTCTCGGCTGTCCGTAACGCACAATCGTAAATATAGTATATATGACTAATCAATAAGAAAATCATAAAAACTAGGTATTTAAAAACCATTTTTATATAAATAATCTTATAATAAATTGTACTTATGTCATCAAGTGCGCAAAGAAAGCTTTTTTTATTTTTGGCTCACACTTTCGCTAGTTAGTAGAGATTATTTTTATATCGTTTCTTGTTTTACAGGGAAAAACTAAAAACAGTTACAATTTATGTATGACGACTCGTTGCGAAACTGAAATCCCCTATAAATTGATGTATGTACACTCAGACTTTGTGTAACATGGTCATATAGTTCCAGAAAAATGTTGTGTTGTACAAATAAGTGATGGAGGGGAGGCTTGAAGTTCATACAAAAAAATTCAAAATTATCGAAGTCTAAAAATATACGTTTACGGATCTGCTTAAAATACTGAGATAATATAGATAAATCATTCATCATGACTGTTACTTACAATCCTATTTATTCGACTGCTTTTTAAGACGGGTTGAAAACTATCATCGTCGAAATACTCTTCAGAATTTTGGGTTTAACCTTTTAAAACTGCCTAGTAAGCAATTATCTGTTTTTGGCGTGCAAATCTTAATATATTTCATGATAAGGAACAAAACGTTTGTATAATTGCCTTTTAAACTTCAAAATTCTTTCCATTAATAGGATCATTTTCCATCAAATAATGCTCTAATTTATCAGCTAACCCTAAAATTTAATTTTTTGCTTTTAATATGAAACAAATATCTGCTTCACTGAAACTGTTTTTTGTATTTGATGGTGGGTTATCTAACATTTTGTCTAGTTTTTCTTCGCTAAAAGCACAGTCGTTCAATATTTTTTCGATAATTTGAATATCCAGGTCATCAAATCTTCTCCATCAACACCACGATACATTTTAATTATTTTTTCGTATTCATCTTTTATTGATGGTACAAAACTGTTTTCAGTGACTACTTTTGGCCATATTTTATGCGATGGTAGGGATGTCGAAATCAGGCATATTAATTAAATTTTAAATTATTTTCTTTCAAGCAGTGTTACACAAGAAAATTTCACAGTCAACCGTGTTATATCGAGACCACGCTGTGTAATTACCGTGTTATATGAAGTCTTGCTGTATTTTAAATATGAAAAGCAATGCGTCTCGACAGAAGGCAATGACAGATAAATTAGAATTATTCTACAGCGCAATTAACGCTAGAGGTGTCGTCACAATAGTGTGTAGTAGATATTCGGAATATTATTATTGGTAATATTTGTTGAAAATAATACTTATTCATCGATGAGATGATTGATGCTAGCATCTAGCATCAATCATCCTCTGTATGGCAACGAGTCGATAACGCAGCACTGCTTAAAAGTAAAATCAATGGTAAATAAAAAACAAAAAGCTTATTTTATATTACATTACTCAATTATTTAAATACAGATTAATTCATTTTAAGGTATGTTTTAATTTTCTTCATTATTTTTGTAATTTTCTTATCTAGTTTAACTTTTTTGAATTTCCCGGGAGGATAAAATATCCAGGAAATTTTACGGCGTCGACTGATAAATCTTTATGTATATTAACAATACATCAATAGCACGAAGATATCGAAAGCCGAAACGCGAGGTAGGAATACTAAAAATGTCTTGAATCCGGAGATTCAATGTTTGAAAAATATAAAAATACATTTAAGCGTATATGTATATAATAGAGTATATATCTTATTTATCAAGAGGCTTAATACGAGGCCTTCAGTTGTTACGATTTTATTTCATTCGAGACTGCAATCGTTCCGAGGCTTAGTGTAACAAACAAGAAAACAAATAGGTCAATGAAATTCCTTCAATTCCAAGCTATTTTAATCATAAAATTTCATGAAAACAAGTTCCGGAATGATAGGCCCTTTCGATCCAGATACAAAGAAAATAGGTCGTTACTACGAGTAACAAGCCTACGGGAGGAATTATAATGAGGAGCAAACTGGGCGATCCGATCCACTGGGCCACTGCAACGCTCTTGAATAACAAGTGGATACAATCTAATTAGGCCATTGATATCAGCATTGATTATAAATAACCGGAAACGCCAATGTTTTGTTTCCGCTTATGATTTACTTATTTGTTATTAATTATGTTCAATTTTCATTGTTATTGTTTCAGGTATAATTTTATATAGAAAAGCTTTCGATTGAAACTGTGAGTGCAAACACAATATTGGTATATAAAAATTTACGTATACATATTTTATATAAAAAAAAACTAACGAGGATGAATTTTTATGATTTATGTTATATAATAGTAACAATAAAGACACTAGATTTAATTTAAAGGGTGATTTTATTATCTTTTCTGTCTTCTCGGTAGCCGATCGGCTAGAGTACGCGCTTCAGAACCGGAGATGGCGGGCTCGATTCCCGCCGCTGTCGGATTTCAAAAAATCCAAAAACGCCGGATCGGACACCCACCGGGTTGAACGATCGGTTCATAACCAATTTTCCTGGAAAAATCTATCGAAACATGTTTTCAGATTTTGGCGGATCCATATTTCTGATAGATCCATTTCTAGAGTGGTCATCTTCACACTGTTAAGATCCGTAATATGCTTCACTTTTAGAGCGGATAGTAATATCAATCTGTTCATACAAATACTTAATTTATATTGTATTAGCCACGTATGCTGTATTTTACGGAAGTAATATATACAACTGGCGGTTTTTTTAACCGAGACTCATTCATTAATGATGGGAAATTGTTATATTTAAGATTGGTGTCTATAAAGATAACATTCTTAAATATTATTATTCAATAGATAGAAAATAATATTATAATGCATGGGTTTTGCATACGTTTCTCGATGAAAATGGTCTGAGCTCGACTTTATTACATCTACGTCACATGTTCTCATACTATAATATTGTAATACATATGCGCAATGTGATCTCGCAAAGTATTACACAATAATATAAAAACAGCGCGCTAACCCATGTCTCGCTTTATTCGATAAATAATAATTTTATATACTTAATATACTCGTACTCGTAATATATTTTGTAGACGTGTAATTTTTACGACCCAAGTGATTTAGATTTTCTTACGCCATGTCAGCTTCTGATAAGTCATTAATTAAGAATTATCAAAGCGCGTAATTAATGATATCGTAAATGGGTCACACACTGATTAACTGACAAAATAAGTGAGACAAGTCATCACACGTTCCATGAAAATCTTTAAGGTTGGGTTTATTAATAATTGCTTGTGTTCTCTTTCATGGAGTATGTTAGTATCATAAACACGAAATTAAAAATAGTAAACGCGTAAAATATTATGGCGAAAAGCTGTTGGTAAAATAATAACAAGTATTAATTAAATATTATGTTTTCAAACAGCCCAATGTAAGGTAATAGATAAAAAATTTGAATTATTCAAATACTTTTTATTAATTATACTAAATATCCAGGGACCATCTTCCCGCACTGAACATTAACGAGGACAAAGATTGGTGATGGATTGAGATGCAGCATGCATGCATCGCCACCCGATTCCACTGAAACAGAGTAGTGGATCATTAAAAGTTCGATAACATCGTCCGCTCGCGAAATCTTCGGAGTCAGAAGCCAAAATGGACATCGATGGCTTAATCTGCAAGCCAGACTCGATTTGTATAAAGTGTCCAGGAACAGCAAACATCTTTCGTGGTTGTGTTTTACTATATGGAGTTGGCTGGCGTCTGCGGTTTACGCATTTCAATGTTTTGTGAATTTACTTGCATTATGTGTGCGATAGAAAAAATATAATATACCCTGGACGATTCGGAGAACGCCGCGCCGATTATTACACCACACGATAGTTAAAAAATCGGCGAGGCTCGACAAAAGCCAATTCATAAGCCGGAGGATTGAAGGTAATACCCATAAACTATTCCAAATCACCTGAGAGGTTTGCGGAAAAAGCTGAATACCGGGTCCACTTGCGCTATCGACTCTCGGAGCCGTCCACGGCTCCAATGATACGAGAAGACATTAAGAAAAGCCCGAAAAATCATTTCTGCGAAGTGTTCAACCACCTATCTCTTCGGACTCCTTCAATATACCTGCTGAAGCCATGCTTACGAACATTCCTCGAGCGATCGACATATCTGACCATCTGCCAACACACGCATTGGTCTTGAGTAAACTAAAAATGTAAAAGCTCCAGGGGGTGATGATAAACATTAAGGAATCTTTAAATACAGCTCGAGCGCAATATTGCACCATGTATTATTTATTCTTAAAGGTGTGGGAAGAATAACGTTTTCCAAGGAAATGAGTAGACCGTGATGTGGTACTTAACAAAAAGGCAATCCCTTCAGCTGCGATAACTGCCGTGTATACTTAAGAGTATTTCTATAATAGTGATGAATGAAATTAATTATCTCTGCACAAAATTAATAGGTTGTGGCTGGTCTTGTAAATAATTTGTACAAATGTTTTCAGAATATGTTAACACAGTCATTATTATTAGTTGATTGGCCGGAGAACAACAATGGCTTAGCGGTATTGACATATATAGCCCGAGTAAAGACATTGAGTCGATGCGTGATTAGAATCGTGAGTTGTGACCGATCTCAGCGAATCGACCTACAGGTGGGAAGACGATCGGCCCTTTTTAGATGCCGACGGCGTCATTGGTTATTTTTAGTTTGCGAAATAAAAATAGCAATAATTATATGCCTCCGTTCGTTAACGAAGTGCGTGCAATAAGCTTACTCGGGACAGCGAATTAATAATGCTTTACAAAAACAAAGACCTCCAAATTGCATTTGCCGTTACTTGTATTTTTAAAATGTAAGGGGATTTTTAATTTTGTCGATTATCAATTTATGAAATTTCTTTTTGCAGAAAGCTTGCGCGGGTTAATTAACACACATTTGCTCACGAATTGCTCTCATCCTCCGTAATTAATTTTCGAGGACTTTACATATTGCTGAAATATCTGCGCTCAAATTCAAACTGATTTTTACTTGATCTGTAAATTTATTATAATACGAAACGTAACAAACATTCTTTAGCAATTTCTTGTCAAAAAAAGATGTTTGTATAATATTTATTTCGTTGCATGTATCGGATATAAGTAAGCGCCGGCCGTGGTGAAGGGGCTAAGAGACACTTCTCGCATACGAATGATCGGGACTGGCTGCTGGTGTCGCGCGATGTCGTGGTGTACCAGATACATGTTTTAATTAGACGCGCAGGACATATGCGTAGAAGCTCGTTGGCGTTTGAGGATACATAATATGACATCACGAGTCATAATGCATAACTCTTATAACATTGCGTACCCACCGTAATATTTATGTACCTATGTGCATATTAATAGTATCTCCGACGGCATTCCGATAATAAGAGAGGTTGCATTAGTTGTATTATGTTGTACAATAATTATAAACCCACACGAAGCATGCGGTTTCTTAAATCGTTTTAGTCGTTATAGGCGTATTCGCTGATAAATATTTTTTAAAAGATGTGTAAACATTATGGATTGCGTGCCGGTCGCGGCAGTAAATAAGCTAAACGGTCGACAAACAGTTAAATTTTTTAATCAGTTTCCTAAGAATACATACAATAAAAATGTGAGAATTGAGAAGAGATCGAGTTTTCTCCTAATATATATGCTCAGGCGATCAGGCCGTAATTTCAAAATGAGAAATGACGAAAAAATAATATGGAGTTTCAGATTGTTAAAAAAGTTTTTTTGAGTTGCTTAAGTTGGTTCAAAGAAACGCTGAAATGGATTTAATTGTCTAAACCTTCCATACGTTAACAAGGTGCAAATGATTATCAAACGAGATGTTAATTGCAAACCACTTTTTACCATATAATTATATTTTCATTGATTGATACATGCTTACATAATTAAACTTTAACACAGGCTTACACCGCTCTTTTCATATTTGTTTTCGATTTTTTGAGTAAAGAAATTTTTAAAATTTAATCGATCAAATAAACTTACTCTTTTAGTTATTTTATGATGTACAAGCTTATTGATAGAAGTAAATGAAGACTTTGGCTCTCTCAAAATCTTCATAATATACAATATAATAAACGTATAAACCTTAAATTTACGACCAAACATTAAAACTTGTAAATTTCTTAAAGCCGATAAATATTTTTCAGTGTAAGCTCGTAAGTCACGATATCATCTGAAAAATTGTTAGTTTTTTTTTGTTTTACTGAGAGCTTAATTTTTTTGTATTCCACTAGCGGCTTTCTCCCCCATATCATAACGTCACCCCCTTATACCACCTTTTTTCTTGACTTTTCCGGGAGTGTGCATAATGTGGAAAATTCCAAATTTACATACATTATATTTGAAGAGCGTTATTTTTATTCGCGAGAGGGCTAACGGCCCATGAACATATTTATAGCTCAGCATTTCGCGCCCGTCTCCCGTCATATATTTATTTTTCAATATTTAAATCCTAAGCCATAATAATCTCCAATGTCTGAGTAAACGCAATTTGCTCTAGGTATGGTTTATATTACTTGGGATTGATTACTTCAAATTTTTGAGATACCAGGTGTACGGGGGCGTGAGCGTGATGTGTTTCATAAATTAAAGAATGTATGTAACCTGCACAGATTTCATAAACGCAATCGATCATTGGAGAGGACGTTGTATTAATAGCGCAGATGCGATCCTAGTTTTTAGATTATACTTTTTGTTCTACCACATGTCACAGCTTCTTTTGTAATTTATGTGTGAAGCCTGTTTCACCTAAGCTTAGATATATATATGTAAGTTTATATATATATATGGTAGGCATATTGTAAACCAAACATTTTAGAAATATATGTACACGTAATACTAACATATGTCAGTGGTGGCTTCTGTGACGGACGTTTGCGAGTTGAAATGTTAAAGTATTTAAAAAAAAATTATGATGCGGAACCGGACACCTGATAGATTGAGCGATCGGCTTACAACTAATCCCGGTGAAAAAATCTTGATGCGTTCAAATTGCGGAGAATTTCATGCCACCTTTTCGTTGCGCACACCTTTTTTATTTGAATCTTCAAATGTCCCGTTTTTTGGAAAGCACACGTCAAAAAATATTTTTAGTAGTATTCATCTATCAAGATATGTCTTCATACTGCGGAAATCTATATGGTCCACTTCCGGAGCGGATATCTTTACACTGTGTAGATTTATATGCTCCACTTTCGGAGCGGAAATAGTAAATATGTCTATATATATTAAAGAGGCACAAAACGTGTACGTTTATTTATATTAGACTTGACATCTGCGTACGAATATTAAAGGAAGACTGTCAACCAATTTATGTATTATATTCGATTTGCATAATTTTATGTGTAAATCGTTGGATATAATATTCTTTTAATTACTATTGTACTATGACATAATCTTTAAAAAAAAAAATCTTTACATGAATTGACATTTAAGCGCTGTTTTTTTCAGTTAAGGTAAGTATGCTGCTCAACAGACGTAAGACGTAAGCTCGTAAGACGATTATAAGTATACATTTCATTGTTTATTATTAATCTGTAAGCAGGCTTATGCGAAGATTTATAAATTTCCATCGGTTCCATTTTTAATAATTTATATTGAGCGGATTTCATATTATTTTAATTACGTGCGTAAAGAAACTTTGAAATTTAATCAGTTCTTTACAACTGAGAATATATTATAATACCCTTACAAACGACAGAATGAAAGAAAATCGCATGCTGTGCATGTCCTGATCGGATCGACTGCATTTTTCTATTGATATTATTTAAAAAACATCAACTCATTGAAAAACATTTTTTACAATTGAATAATGCGATGATAAGAAATCCAATCCGATGAAATCGTTAACCTGGCGTCGGTGTAATGAGCGGTCACTACTCTCACAAAAATATAATATAAGCAAGTGAACATAAGGCCAGTTTCCTTATCTATCATATAAGTATTGTAACGGACACTTCACAGCAGGTCCTGCGGAGTAAAGAGTGGAGAGTAGTACAAATAAAAAACAGATAGCTTATCTTTTTTATGATATCCAGTGGATCCGAAAGCTTTATTTTCACTTTTTGTCGTCTCGCCCCGCAAATTTATGACTCACAATAACACACTCTCACTTCAGATGCTTTCAATGAAATTTATAAATAATTTTATCAGATCGCAATTGCGACGAATGAATTTCGATGTATTATATAATTTGAGAGGGGTATTTACAAAGTGAACTTATTCCATTATGTCAAAATGTAAAGAAGTATTTTTTTATATAAAAAGCCACTTAGCATGCAAACTAGTAGACGAAATCAGTTTCAAGAATGTTAAAAAAATTGCCCATCGTATAACATATTATTTTTTACAAAAACACTTTGGAATGCCTCCTTCAATTACACTAAAATATATAACAGTGTAAATTCCATCTTTTATTACTTACACACGTAAAGTTGACCAAAATAAAGTAGTATTTAGTTTTTATAATTAACTAGCTGATCAGTACCCGGCGTTGCCCGGGTCCCTTTTTGTTTCGAACTT